>JAQGAP010001194.1:0-22046 GCA_034697805.1 Orchesella bifasciata | reverse complement strand
GTTTACAAAAATATAATCCCACTTTGCTTTAGTGCCCTATGTCTTAATCAGTTGATACTGGTAGTAATGGTTATACTGGGGAGCATGGTTAAAGTGTATTTGCAATTAAATTATTCTACTAAAGTAATAAAATGCCATCTCGCGTACTCCAAGTTTCGGTTCCGGCATTATCGTTTGTTTTGAGAAAAGTTCTACAAATCTTGCAGACCCATCCGTATAAATCTTGGCTCAAGCAATTTTCTAGACGCTTTGACACCTCTCAAATGTGTCGATGCTGCTGTCAATCTGACACTCCAATTTCTATTAATTTTTAATTAGCCGTTAACCAATCGCATACTATTCTAAACATGTAACGTATAATGATTACTACTTAATTCCCGTTAATAATATAATTAATATAATTAAACACTCAAGATATAAATAAACTAAAACAAATATAATATAAAATATTGTAACACGAGCCGGGGTAAAAAAGGAAAGGCCAAAACGCGAACCAACTAAAAAGCGGGTGACACCGAGACAAGTGTGCTTCATAGAAAGTAGTAGCGGTGACATGAAGGCTCCTCCGTGGAAAACGAAACACTTAGGAAAAATATATTTTACACACATAATTGAATGGATGCCGAAACTCCATTCCCCATTGCTCATAATGAGCTAACGAGGAGACCACGGAAGTGGTAACTCAAGGAGTTGTCCCAAACTTTGTGAAACCGTTCATTCTAGTGAGTTATGAACACCTGTAGAACTACGGGTCGTTGGTTGAAATAGTTTTTTTGGTATCTTCGTGGTAGGTAGTAACTTCTAAAAAATGTGTCTATCCCATACAATATCTACACGGTGCTCTTGAATTAAAAAACGTGGGAGTAGAATGTTCAACACAAGCTTACGAAAATCGATATTGTTGAGAAACTGTTGGCCTGTAGCTTGAAGTTTTTGAGAGTTGAAGGTATTATATTCGGATTAAGGACATCTTGATAATTCGGAAATGAAACATGGCTGCAAAAAAATCTCAGTCTTCAAAATTGGACTAAAAACGCCCAATTAGAGCAAATAGCGACTTATAATCCATAGTGAACTAGACGTTTGGGCCCACGCTGGGCTGTAACGACAAATATATAATTCGATGAAGAATTTAATGCTAAATTTGAAGGTACAGTCTGTTTCGCAAGAATTGACTTCCTAAGGAACCTTTTGACCATCTTAAACATTTGGTTTGGTTTGGGCCCAAACGGTTCCTAGAATATGTAATGTCCTCTGTGTTGGGAGTCCAAAAGTGCCAAACTTAATTAATTAATTGTAGGAGTTGCAACAAAGTACAATTTTTGGTTCCAACGGCATTGTGAAGCTGAGAACTTGTACTTCATTGTGTATGGTACGGCAAAAATTGTAAATGGGTGCAAATGTTTGTAAGGAATAAAACATTCGAAAATCATAGGTTTTTGATAGATTTTAAATGAAATTTAAAAAAAAAGTAACTAAAATCTTTTGTTTATTTTTTTCCCTGGTACACTCTGAGTTAGCCGATATAATCCAAACTAATAAACGCTCAATTTCCTTCATAAAAATTGCAGTTTTCAAATTTAATTTTGGCCACAATTCAGCTTCCTTGAATCTCTGTGCGCACGTTCAAATTGTCTACTATTAAATTTCATAAATGAATTTACCATATTAAAATGGCAAACAGAGAAATCTTTATAGTGCATCCAGCATACAGCCTATAGACCCCTTAACATCTTTTGCTACATTAAATATTTTTGAGGACACCTTCTCTTTTCCCTATCGCGCGGTAACCTCTGAGTTATGAGCAATTTTTAGGGTAGTCTAAGTTCTGGTGTTAGACTCACTTCTTTTGACCTACTGAAATGAGTATCCACATTTACGGAACCCAGATAAACAGTGATCATTTTGAAGTATTGGTGGCCATACGGTGACCGTGAACAAATTTTCAAAACGCTAGAGAATATCAAATTTCAGAAAAAATTACAACCCCGCAGTTGGAAATTTTGATTTAATACACCTTTCTTCTCATCACTTCGGCAATTGGGAAGTTAGAGAATTGTGCTTTGGTGGTCCATGAGAGTATTCCCATTCAAAAATGGTCGGAAATTATTTGATTTCGGCTCGTATTACATCCAATTGGAAAAAGTAGTTGTCACTCACAAAAGCTGCTTTTTAGAGCAGCATTAAAACTTTATTTTTTATTCTGCTTATGGGACAAAATATGTGTGCCGTGGGATTACTTACTTATCTGTGGATTTGCTATTGAAGCAAATTACAGTATCTCACTTTACTGGCAACTGCCATTCAGTCCTTTTATGAAATATTGAGCGTAGATGAAAACATCTGTTACGGATAGCTTAAGTAAATAAAATCATTCCTATTTTTTTTTACAAAAACAGTATTGTCTAGGAATGCATGGAACAAACCCACTCACAAACGTGGTCTGTAACCTAAATCTTAAGTTCAGAAAAAATTTGAGAGCCGGGAACAGTTTTTTTAAATCCATAATTCAGTGTGAAAATTATATTGACACAGTAACCAGTAAATATGAAAGTTACAAGTATCCTTCTATTTTGCATCTCTGTGCTGCTCCAAGTCCCAAGGCAATCCGGAAAGAGTAAGCTGATATCTTCGAATAAAACTATTCAACAGCTTAAAAAACTTTAAGCTTCAAAGTACGGAATGTTTACTAAAACGTATTTAACAGAACAATTTCTTATATAAAACCAAATACGTACATAAGATCTTTTAAACATGGAAGGCTATTATTTTGTAAAAGTCTTCATTTATGTGCACAATTTATAAAAAATCTAAACGTCTCACAACTCTTCAAATTACTTTCAGCAGCTTTATTTTATCATTACAAGTTTCATGAGTAGTATGTATATTTTAACGACATCAAATAATTTAAAAACACTGTAAATGAAATATAATTAATAAACAAATTGCAAGCAATAAAATGGATTTTGTACATCTCGCCACGCCGTCTCCTGTTCCAACTGTGCAATCGGTTTTGTTTACATTTTCCGAAAAATCGCATTTTGTGGTGTCCGGGTTGTAGTAGAGGGAATGTGGACATGTCATTTCTGCTCCCATGCCATTTAGACAAATAACAAATTTATAGCAATCCGGATGATACACGTAGGCAATTCCTTCAGGAGGACAGTCTGCGTTTTTACCTTTGCAGAATTGAATTAAAAATAAATACATAAACTCCCCATATATGCAACATACAAAAACTTCTGCCAAAAGGTGACTAAATTGGTATAAAATTTAAAGCTGTGGCACGGGTTGTTGGGGTTATCTGAATATGGTTTACAATGCAATTTTAACCACGTCTGATTTTATTTTAACAAAAAAGTTTTTTTATTGAAGAAACCCAGTTTTCTAAATGCAATAGCGTAGTTTAAAACAATTTCAAAGACGTTTCAAAAGTAATCGAAGTAAGATGTCGATTAGAAAAAGGATTTCGACTTACCTAACCTTCGTTTTCCCACTGCACATTCTAGAACGTGTTGTGGAAAATCGCAATTTTTAGCGTCAACATTAAAAAGGAGCCCTTCTGGACAATTGTGCTTTGAAATTTCACCGTTCATACATAGCACATATTTATTACAATCATGAAGAGGAAAATAGGCAAGTCCTTCAGGAGGGCACTCTAAATCTTGCCCAAACGTTGAACTTACTAATAAAGACGAGAAAACCCAAAGCGCAATAGCCAACTTCATATTGTAAAAATTTTGGAACTGATGATTTGTGCAACGGGACGCTAAATGAGGTACAACCTGTTTGGTAGCTGAATGAAACTAACATGTTTAATGTGTAGAAGACCAGATTTAAGTATTTAACCTTTAGCAACTCGTCAGTTATATGTATGCCAGGTTTTTCCACACGTTATTAGCGTAAATTTGATTATCGGCAGATGGTGAAGTTATTAGAAAAAGGTGACAACAAATGTAAACATAATATAATGATTATGAATCAAATGAAAACAGAACGTATGCTTAGGGTAAACAAAAAACCGTACGAATATTCGTTCGTATATGCTTTTGTTTTAATAAATACTTTTGCAAAACTCATTTGAAATTTAATCTTTTCTGAGCATATTGAATGCGATTCCACATATGTGAAAAATCTGATATTTACAAGGCTCAAACAAAACAATTGGGAGAAAGCTGGGTCAATGACAGATGTAATAATTAAATACGTATAATTGGGCACTGGATGCAAACCCACGAAATAAAAAGGATTCTTTGTTTGTACCACACTATTTAACTTCCATACGTTGTTTTATTACTTATGACACAAAAGCTATGAGATAGCCATTCGAAAAATATATTGTGGTATTTAATTTCTATATTCTAAGAATAATTAAGATAAACTAATTCCTTAGCCATGTTAGAAATATAATAAAAGTTTTTAATAATGCTTTCCTGTTTCAAGAATTGTTTGCCAAAACCGTCACACAAACATATATATTTATGAGAAATTTGTTATATTTTTATCCCTTAAAATAAAGTAGGCTGTGAGTTAAATTACTTTTTTATTACTCACACAAAACTAACTCGAATATAAGACTTAACTTGTGTAAAACATTTGTCTTACGCTAAATAAATTCAACCAACAAGGTTAATCCACGATACTTTTGTTTAGGTTTCGTAAATTTAAGACTATTTAAATTGGCACAGATGTGAAACTGAGATATTAAAATCCTTTTTTAATGCAGTGGGTTTTAATGATGTGGATCTTCGACTTTGTCCCAAGTAATTTCCCCAGTCGCGCGCGAACCCGGTATGTAGGTAATAATGACAATAAACATTCCTCGTGTTTCAAAAACCAATTCTCTTGGATCTCCTCTATCATACCAACAACTGAAACAAATATTGTTCTAATGTGAAAACAAATTAGACGTTATCATATATAATCAGTAAATTAAAATAGATTCACAAAATTACTCATTTATCCCTGTCGGATGCTCAAACTCAAGGTCCTGAACAGTAAAAATATTTAAGCAAGTTTGTTCATAAACCAGCCCAGCGGATAGAGGGTTAAGAGTCACAGACAGTTTGAAGAAAACTAAAGGATCGGTAATCTCAGTTTTTCCAGAAGTCATCGCAAAGACGTCTGCGCAACTGGGCGCGGTGCACATTGACAAAGCCACAAAACCATAACTGAAACTAAGCGCACTATTTGCTATTCGATTCAACCCAATATTGTGCCCCTCTATAGGATCTGGGTCACCAGTAGCCTCAAAACTTAATTTAAATCCTGTTCCAGTATTAGTAAATGTTTTGAAAATGACAACTGCCACGTTGAAGGCTACCTTCAAAAGCGGATCCAAATAGGGCGGTCCTAAATACTTTGTTTCGCTTTGAATATCAAATGACCAAGTCAGATTGGGCCGAAATGTAAATATTGTTACAGCATTCAAGTCAAACTCGCCAATCCGTTGACTTTTTAGTAAAAATCGGAAACCAGGGTCGTTTGAGATGTTGTGACGCAAAATGAAAACGCAAAGCTCTCCAGCCTCATGCGGTTGATTTAGTTTGTATTCAATTGTTCCTGAGTTGGCATTTAAGGTTTGTCCACATTATGTTACTGAAATTAATGAATAATGGTGTACCATATAGAAATTACAGTTATATAACTTATACTACTTTAACTTACAAACGTCTTGATTTCTGGTGACTTTGTGTCCTGAAAAAATGATAATGCGTATAATCAGACGATGAGATAGGAGAAATGCTTAGCTTAAATTCATGATTGTTACTTTTTAAATGTATTAAAAGTTTTAAAATTACAATATGAACCTGATTTGTTTCTGGGTTCAACAATTTTTTCCCATTTTAAAGTAGCAGTAGATGGGTATTGCGTGAAAGAAAAGAAAACTGTAAAGAACATTCCCCTACTTTCATACACATGCTGGCGCGTGTCGTCATGCCAGCAACCTCTACAAAGACGCCGAAATAAGTTAATAAGGTTAAGTGTTTGTTTTAATTGATATTTATGGTAGTAACCCGCCATAATATCGTTCACGGTCGTACTCCATGACTGAGATAGTATCTAAACAGGCATATTCTCCAGAAGAATTCAATGGATTTAGATGTAATGATAATCTAAAGTAGGAGTTCGGATCGGTTACCAGTTTCGATTCAGATGTAAAAGCAAAAACATCTAGACACCCATATCCAGTGCAATTGGGTCGAACTGGGAGGGAAACTGGGGATTCATTTTCGTCATTAAATGCAACATCTAGCCCATCATTATGGCCAGCTGTAATGTCTGGGTCTCCAGTTCCCATAAAACTCATCCTGAATCCGGTTCCTGAGCTACTGGAAGTTCTGAAAACGACGATGGCCACGTAACCCTCGGACGTTGCAACTGGGATTAAATTTGGAGGGCCTAGACTAGTGCAACTGGAAAATAACCTAGTCCAAACTGTTTTGTCTGGCCTGAAGGTAATAATGTGAATAGCATCTCGATCTAGACGGCTGATTCCATGGCTTTCCAGAACAAAACGAAAGCCTGGGTTGCCAGAAATATTGTGGCGCAATATAAAAACGCAGATTTCTCCAGCATCATATTTTTGATTAAGTTTATATTCAATTGCGCCTTGGTTCGCCTTCATTGTTGATCCGCATTGTGTCACTTGATCAAAATATTCGGTCATGATTTTGAAATGTTAAAACTTAACTTAGTTAAGTTATTTATGTATATATTTTGTTTATTTATTTAAACAAATCGAAACTTACAAACTCCACGTTTTCCTAGAACACATTCCGGAACATTTTGGGGTAAATCACAAATGTTAATGTCAAGATTAAAAAAGAGCCCTGGAGGACACTTGATTTCCGATCTTTCACCATTTCGATACTGAATAAACTTTGTACAATCATCAAGCTGAAAGTACTTCACTCTTTCTGACGGGCACTCAATATCGTAACCATTTGATAAACTAATAAGTAAACCAGAGAAAATCCAAAGTTGAACAGTTAACTGCATGTTGAGATAAATCGACAGTTTTGAGTGAAAAACGGTTCTAAATGAGATGTTGCTTAATAACAAATGATGTGTGAGACAATTACAATATGGCGAAAATCATATTGTGTGGCAAAAAAAAATTGGGTATACAAATATTAGCAGACCGTCTCCTATTATTGTTTCCGCTTTTGTACGGCACACGTTGTTTGCATAGGTTTAGCTTTGATAACAGATTCCAATTATTAAAAAAGAAGAGCAGAAGAGGTCAATAAATGTAAATACTGTATTTTATTCAACATGGTACGTTGAACGAATCATGCAAAACTTATTTTCACCAGATATTTAATCAAATGACACGGGTACAGCATTTGAGGCTCCTTGGTAAACTAACTCGAATAAAGGAAAATGGAAAATGGCTGAATGGAATTGTCAGTAGTTATTTGATTGTTCTAGGTGTGAACCCCTTTTTGTGTTGCGGGTCTCCACCTTTTTTCATGTACAACTTTCCAGTAGCTAGATCACCCCGAAACGATGTAATAACTCCGATAAGTATTCCTCTTGTTTTGTAATCAAATTGCAATGTTTTCCCATTATTTGCCCAACAGCTACTGTAAAAATAATATATAACGTTTAATTGCAAACAATAACGAAGCCAAAAATGCATATATGTAATTTATTTTTTAATTACTTGTACGGATCTGACACAAACCAAAACGTCTCATATTCCAAAGAAAAAATGTTAAAACAGGTTTTGTTAGAACCAACGGTCATAGGATCCAGTATGAGAGTAAGATTCAACTGTAGTGCTGTGTCAGTAATCAGTTTACTCTCACTTGATACCACAAAAACGACTAAACAAAATCGTCAGAACAACTGGCCTGGGATAAAAGTCTTTCAGGGTTGTTAAGGTCGTCGTTGAAGACTAAATCAAAGCCAGTGTTTTTCCCTGTTGTAGGATCCGGGTCGCCGGTTGCCTTAAATCTCAATATAAAACCAGTTCCAACGTTGCTGTATGACTTGAAAATGACAATGGCAACGAAACCAGAAACATTAAGAACAGGAACTAGACTGGGAGGCCCCAAAACACCCCTCGTTCTTAATTGGAAACCTGAATTATATGATAGCTCGGGGCTGTAAATAATGATGGAATTTTCGTCAATGTTGCTTATCCCATGGGTTTCCAGCACAAATCGACATCCAGGATTGATTGAGTAGTTGTGACGAAGAACAAACTCGCAAAGCTCTCCGGCTTCGTAGGTCTCATTAAGTTTATATTTTATGGTTCCTGAATTAGCATTTAGTGTTTGGCCGCATCGGGTTAATAGAGGATAAAATAAATGCCATAATATTACATCCGAAGACCAGACTGCAACGTATGCCTTACAAACATGTTCCCTTTCTTCACTGGATTCTGAAATATTTTGGGGTGGTTTGCAATTTTGGAGTCAGGAGTATTGCACATGACATCGTCAAGAAACCCAGCTTGTCAGCGAGAAAAACGAGTGTATGTGGAAAACCAGTTTAAATGAGAAAGTACCCATTTTTCCAATAAATCCATCACCAATCTTGATTCTAACTGTGCTTTATTACATTTCTAAACTCAAACTAAACAAAGATGTCTTATTTGAAAATTCATTTCAAACGAAAGCTTTATAGTTTCATGCATGATAACGGCACACCTCAAACTCAATTAAATTGCCTGAATAGTTTCACAAAGCAAAGACTGAACAGGTGCTAATTGAGACGTAGGCATTTGAAACATTTATATTGAATATGAATCCTGGGTTATCCGAGGGTTTAAGTCTGTAAATCACGATGACTGAATTCTCGTATGGATTGCTTATTCGATGGGATTCTAACACGAAACAAAAGCCAGGGTTTGTTGAAAAGTTGTGACAAATAATGAACACAGACAACTCATTGATTTTTATCGTAAGATTGATTAAGTTTGTATTCGATTCGATAGGATAAGCTTTTAATATTGTCTGCATTGGGTCACTGGTGAAGGCAATGACTGCTGAGATAATGAAACCAGCATACCTGGTAAACAAAATATTGAAGTTAACGACTTACAAACATTCTTTTCGCTTTCAATAGAATTTATGACGTTTTGTGGCAAATCGCAAATCTTCTGGTTCGGATGAAAGTTTGCAATAGATTCTAGAAGATCGTTTTGTCCAAAAGACAATCCAAAACTGCCAAAACATATAGGTGCAAACACCAGCCTAAATCCAAATTTATCCATCCTGCTACAAAACTTAACGGCTTGTATTGATTTAAACTGAACTTGGTTGATATTCCTAAAATTTGCAGCGGTTATAAAATCTACTGGGGAAGATCTAATAAAAAGCAAGTTTGGCTGTGTAACGCAGAAACAAGATGCAAACCACATTTGCATGAATGATGACAGACCACGAGATTAGTAATACTGATAACTTTAGTTGGATTTGCAGACCAGAGAAAATTTTTTATCATGTGTAAACAGGTATTATCTATTCATTATGATATTTGGTTAGTTTACCAAACACTAAAACACAAGAGTACAAGAATGAGCTGTATACAAAATGCGGGGCGCTTATTTTGAGCCATTTTGTCTGGTCAACTGGTTCTCCCTTTCGTTCGATTGACCTGAGATTTTGTATGTGCATTTTACAAGCGTTTATTTCAAAGTGTGAGGAATTTGGGAAAAATTCCTTCAAAAATGATGAAGTTATGAAGTAGATACGACGAGGTAGTCATTTAAAACTTTGCAGAGCCCATGCGAAGTCCGTGCGCGTTGCTTTTAAATTGCTTGTTTTAAGAAGCCAACCCCAAAACAGCCCATTCTTTTTATGTCTGGAGACTTGATGGGTAGTTCCGAGTTTTTTATGATGGGTGGTCCGTATACATCTGCCACCTCTTTGTAGTACTCCTGCGTTTTATTCGAGGTGTCAGAAGAGGCTTCGTCGTGGTGAACGAATACCTTTGATTCTTCTCCAGGGTCCAATTTTGGAACTTCCTTCATAATCAGGGGTTTCAGAACATCCTCCACGTTTCGTTCAACATTTATTTTGGCATTTGGGGGAATTTTCATTAGTGGTAGTACCCCAGGCCCCGAAATACTCCAATGACCATGAGCTGTGTTCCAAAACTTTCCTTCGTTTCACACACCCATCTGTCAGGATCATTTTCTCCATTTTTTACGTAGCAAATTTTTCTTTTCCCCTCACAATAATCGACCCTGAAGAGTGCTTCATCCAGTCTGACAACATGCTGAAACTTATCCCCGTCTAAATGGCTTCCGTACAGCTTTCTACCGTTGGACTTCCGGTTTGCGACATGGCTGTCTTTCAGAACGTGTACCGTTGACATCATTTGCTTTTACTCCAAACTTTCACTTATAATTCGGCGGACAGTCCTTTCTGATACTCCACACCGTTTCACCATTTGTCGTTGACTGGGGGGATTTTCTTGGCCAGTCATACGATTGACATCGCAAATGACGTTTGGAGTCTTTTCTACATAAGGTCGCTTTTTGTAGGAGATTGCAGTCCCACGGCCTTGGCTTTCCAACGATTACCTTCCCCACTTTTTCTACTATAACTTACGACTTGGATATTACTACACCACTTAATTTCATTAGCTTTACAATTGATCTCACTGACCTACACTGCTCGGAAAAGGTCGGAATAAGTATTTCGTCGTCTCTACTAAATAACTTTGCCATTCTTGACTGAATCATTCCCAAACTTTACACACCTTGAAATAAATACTTGTTAAATGCACATACAAAATCTCAGGTCAATCGAACGAAAGAAAGAAGAGCAGTTGACCAGACAAAATGGCTCAAAATAAGCGCCCCACCTTTTGAATTACAAGTAGTGTCTGCAGTAAAGAAGTGAAAAAATTAAAAGAGTTCTCCTAACTGTTTTAAATTTGTAATTTAATACATTTTTTATAGCGTAATTAAAGTCTAATAGCCGTAAAATAAGAATTTATATTGTTCTCCGTGACACATAAAGGTATTATTATTTATTTGAAATTTTAAGTTCAGTTAGGGTTTTCTATACTGAAATTTTAAATACCATTTCTTTATAAGCAGGTGAAAACGTTTTGTTCTTTTTAGTTGAATCTCGAGCCATATTATTCTTCTGGCATCACCACCGTGCCATGTAAGGTTTAAGACCTAAATATGCATGAGGATAAAATGTAAATTTAAAAAGTTGAACGCGACATTCATTAAAAGTAGCATTTTGACCTTATTGTTTATTCTGATAACCAATAGCCAATTATGTTATCCCCTTATTTAGTTGAATGTGACATCTGCTTGCTTCAATACCATTCATCCGTTTGCAAACAATGATCGTGGAGAAAAACAATTAGCAACCAAATATGCAAACTTAATTAAATCACTACTGTTTGCCTGACCGGAGCATCCTTTTCCGACAATGTCTTTCACACATCAATTCACACAAAGGGGTGTACTACAGTTAAGAAAAACTGTTTAAGCGAGCCAGAAACACAATTATATTAACCAGCAGTTCAGTTTTCAATTTAATTTAGTACAATCACAGGAAATCATGAAAGTTACTATCATCTTTTTATTTTGTATCTCTGCTCTTTTCCACTTTTCTCCGGGTGAAAACGTATTCTGTCCGTCTGAAGGAATTATCTACGTGCCTCACTCTAAATGCACACAATTCATTATCTGCTCGGATGGCGTAGATTCAGAAATGACGTGTCCGTTTGGGCTTTATTACAACCCAAAAACGTCTCAATGCGATTTTCCTGAAAACGTTGCTGAATGCAGAGAAGGAACTAGACCTTCATTTACTTCAACATCAACAACAACTTCTAAACCCCCTTTAAATACACGTGAGTTAAAATTATTTTAGGCTTAAGATAATGGAGTACGTTTAAGGTTTTTTGTATTTTAGTGACACAATGTGGTCAGAAAATTGTTGCAGACAATGGCGCAATTCAATACAAGCTAAATGAACCTTATGATGCAGGAGAACTTTGCGTTTTTATGATCCAATTTGAAAATGGCTACCTCAATTCCACTTTTATACTTGAAAGCTCCGGAATCAGTGACTTGGATCAGAATGCTATCTCCGTATTTAGAATCACATTTGAATTGAGTTTGGCAGCCCAGCTCGGAACTAACCAACAAAATGTAACTGTACATGGATATGGAGCAGTAGTTATATTTAGAACAAACACAAGTTCAGGAACCGGATTCAAGCTGACATTCTGGCGAGACGATCTCATATTTCTAGGAGCCCTTCCGGGAACCTACGCTTTTTTCAACGAAACCACTTCACATTTGGATATCCCGTTTCCTACTAATTACACAGGGGGAACATTTCACAGCTACTTTTTCTTCACGGCTGGGCACAAAATAATTAGCGAGCCAAACACGTTTTTGAATTTAACTACTGTTGGTGTCTTTAGAAACGAGAATAATACCTGTGCAAATATGTTTAACATATATTCATTTGAGAATGAGCTGAAAAAATTGAAAATGTAAGAAAATGTTGGCAAATATTCATACCTTAAATTCAGACCTTACATTTTCATAGTTTGTTTCTCAACTGATTGAAATTTTGGGCTTATAGGATTTGCTCCAACCGGGATGACTACCAGGAGTTCAAGTTTTCAACACGGGGTCTCTTTTGCGTCTACCAGCAACAAGTGGCTCATTTGCCAAAAACAACTGGATTTTTTAAATGGAAAAAAGCATCAGCAACCTAATAATTTTTATATTCAAATAGGTTTCTAACATTTGGTGTAGTTTTGAGCTTTTGCCTCTTGTTAAGAACATCTTGATAACCTCTTGATAACTGGTGAATGGCAAGCTTTTTGGTCATGAAATGAGAGAAGTAAATACTTCCATAATTTAAATTATATGATTTATGTTGATAATGAGATAGACAGGTCTTTTGGTAATTCTACTAAAATATTCTTTAAGCAAATCAAATATTACAGTTGCTAATATTTTAATGTGCAAACTGTTATGCTTACTATTAACAGGTAATTTTTTTCTATATCAATCTATCTACACGCTATAATTTCATATGATCGTGTTTGTAAGTGAAAGTGTTTTCACTAAATTAGCATATTGCAACCTACAGTTAGCAAAGTATCTAATCGGACACTTATCCACTTTTTAGTTTTTTCAAGCTAATTTTAAAAAATAGGAAGCAATTTGCTTGAAACTTTCGTTATACAATAGCAGAAACTAATACGCAGTTATGTCGAACTTGACTGGGTGTTCAATGTCTTAATAAATACTCAAAAAATTGATTTTACCCCATGCATCGCAAACTGACGCCAAAAAAGTAATCGGACAAATATGGTTTTCGGGATATTACGGACTGCCGAGATTAAAATGTAACTATGTAAATGTAGTATTAGCCGGGAGAGTGTTATTTAACTGTTTTTCAACAGCTTAGTATGGCTAGCTTTGGAATTGTGAAGACAGGAAGGCAGTGATGAGGATGCATACCAAGCTATGTAGACAACAGTTTAAAATCGCACTGGGTAATGAAATTCTAGAGTTTTTGAGCTGATATGGCACAGATGGTTATGGAGAATCATAATTAAAACATAATTTGTCAATAAGACACCATGTCAGAACCAAGAAAACGCCCAAATTGATAACTTCATTACCAAACCTTGCAGGGGTTGCATTATAGTTTTGGCCATAATATTCGAAATACTACAGCTAGAATAGCCAATATGGGCTTAAAACAAAGCCCTGACTTTGGAGCAGATACTACAACTTATATCAAGTGGTCACATAACGGATTTTGCAATCTGTTGACCACGCAACTATTAAACAGCTTCATATTCGTGAGGCTGGATTTCAACCCCTGTTCTACCGAGGTGTTGTGAAAGGAAATTTAGTGTACACGGACTGATTCATGTCTAAAGCGATGAAGACACGTCATTGAAACATGCCGGACATGTTTTAACTGAGAGTAGCTTTGTTACCGTTATCTATTTACTGCAAGCTTAAGGTGGTGAATTCAAGCCTCACTGATTTTAAAGTGTTTAATAGTTGCGTGGTCTACAGATTGCAAAATCCGTTATGTGACCACTTGATATAAGTTGTAGTATCTGCTCCAAAGTCAGAGCTTTGTTTTAAGCCCATATTGGCTATTCTAGCTGTAGTATTTCGAATATTATGGCCAAAACTATAATGCAACCCCCTGCAAGGTTTGGTAATGAAGTTATCAATTTGGGCGTTTTCTTGGTTCTGACATGGTGTCTTATTGACAAATTATGTTTTAATTATGATTCTCCATAACCATCTGTGCCATATCAGCTCAAAAACTCTAGAATTTCATTACCCAGTGCGATTTTAAACTGTTGTCTACATAGCTTGGTATGCATCCTCATCACTGCCTTCCTGTCTTCACAATTCCAAAGCTAGCCATACTAAGCTGTTGAAAAACAGGTAAATAACACTCTCCCGGCTAATACTACATTTACATAGTTACATTTTAATCTCTACAGTCCGTAATTTCCCGAAAACCATTTTTGTCCGATTACTTTTTTGGCGTCAGATTGCGATGCATGGGGTAAAATAAATTTTTTGAATACTCATTAAGACATTATACACCAAGTCAAGTTTGACATAACTGTGTATTAGTTTCAGCTATTGTATAACGAAAGTTTCAAGCAAATTGCTCCCTTTCCTAAAACGTTAGCTTCAAAAAATGGATAAGTGTCCGATTAGATACTTTGCTAACTGTATGTATGTATACGAAAATAACATTGTATGTTAGATAACATTACAGCAATCTGGGAAAGACAGTTTTTGTCATTCAGGAAACAAGTTTCAATGAGCAACATTATTATATATTATGATTTTTGGAGACAACCCAATGTATGCCATCGGATTATCCACTTATCTGTGGATTAAAATTTGTTTTATTGGCAAATTACAGCCGATCAGTTTCCTGACATTCCGTTCTTTCAGCAAATATTGAACCTAGATGAAAGTATATGTCACGAGATAGCATAATTTATTTGAATTACGTTTTTCTGACATAAAGTCTAATTTCTGACCTTCAAGAGTGTCCTATAATCGAATTTCTCCATTTCAAATTCCACAAATTCGTCATTTTTGGACCAATCTGTCTAAAGTGTTGCATAGGTTTCCATAATGATTATTATTTTACCCACGTAAATAAGAGAAGATACTAATCATAAATTTATTAGTTCATAAAATTGGACTAGATTTTTTATATGCCCTCGTAGTTTACGAGTAAGCAAATTGTCATAAGTGTATAACATCGTCCGGTACAAAACATATTGCAGCAAAAAAGGCAGCGAAATACATTGATAAGGATATTTTTTGTTCTATTTACAAATGGTAATACCTTGCATTACTAGCAATAATTTCTTTTGGCAAACATTAATCATAGATAAAAAACAGTTGGTACGAGATAGCTTCAGTTATTAAAATGACTTTTTTCGACGTAATGAATACTTTTGAATATGCATGGAACAGATAAACCCACAAACGTGATCTAGACCCTCAATATTACGGTCAGAAAAACTTGAGTAAAAGAGCAAGGAACACAATTTTTTTCCTGCAATATAGTTTTAAAATAATACTGATACAAAGACCAGTAAATATGAAAGTTGCAAATATTCTTCTATTTTGCACCTCTGCAATTCTCCAAGTCCTTTTGGGTCAAAGCAAGACCTGTCCGTCTGAAGGAATTGCTTACTTGCCACAATCCAAATGCACTCAATTCAACATATGCTTGGATAGTGAAGCAACGGAATTGACGTGTCCGTTTGGCCTTTATTATAACTCAGAAACAACTCATTGTGATTTTCCTGAAAATGTTGGTGAATGCGGGGGAGGAACTAGACCTCCGATAAGTACAGCGCCCACAATAGAACCAAGCCCAACGACTGAAGAACAAAGCAAACCGACGGAAGAACCCGGTACAACAACTGAACTACCAACTGATGAAAGTAACTTACAAACCGTTTCAAATAAAAAAGCTCACTATTTTTCAATCTGAGATATTGCTATGCATAAAATTGACCCCAATAATATTAATGATAATTTGCAGTGACAGAATGTGGCCAATCAATCATCGCCGACAACGGTACAATCCGCTACAAGTTAAATGAACCTTACGATGCGGGGGAACTTTGCATTTTTATGATCCAATTTGAAAGTGGCCACCTCAATTCCACTTTTACACTTGATACCTCTGGATTTAGTGACTCAGATCCGAAGGCCGTCACAGTTTTCAGAAGTTATCAAGGTTTGGGTTTGGCAGCTCAACTTGGAGCTTCCCAAAACAATGTGAGTTTTACTGGGTATGGCGCAGTTGTCATTTTCAGAACAAATAGCAGCTCTGGAACAGGTTTTCAACTCAGTTTCAAAATGGACGCTATCAGATATCCCGGAATACTTCCAGGAACCTACGTTCTTTTTGACGAAACAACCTCACATTTAGATATCCCGTTTCCTTTTAATTACACCGGTGGAACATTTCATAGCTACTTTTTCTTCACGGTTGGGCACAAAATGATTAGCGAGCCAAACACATTTCTTAATTTAACTGTTTTTGGTGTCTTTGGAAACAAGAATGGGACTTGTGCTAATGTGTTCAACATATATTCATTTGAGAATGAGCTGAAGAACGAGAAAATGTAAGAAACTGGAAAATTAATATTATCATCCAAAGTTTAATGTTTTTGAATCAGCCGTTTGTAATATTTGGGCACATAGGATTTGCTGGAATCGAGATGATTATCGGGAATACCAGTTTTCAACACGTGGACTCTTTTACATCTATCAACAACAGGTGGTAAATTTACCCATCACGACTGGAGTTTTTAAATGGGCAAAAGTGTCAACATCTTAGTTTATGGTTGTAAAAATATTGCTGCTTTGCACCCTTAATTTAAAAAAAATACATTTTAACTGTAGAGAGACTTAAAATGCTCTACACATAATAATAAAGATATAAATATATCCATCATTTAGTATTCTTTGAATTTGCCTGTTTGGAAGTACTTCAATATTTAAAAATGTATCAGATACCAAATTGCTTTAAGTTGCAAACTTAGCAAATTTTATTTATAGACCTGATAATAAATGATTAAACATTTTCGCATTACAATAGAATAATTATAATTTAAGACTTGCACGACGGAGTTGAAATGCAATACATTCACAATGTGCACATAAGTATGTCCACATTAATGTGCATAGAATTGGACAAATATATCTTAAAACGGAAGGATGTTATTATCCATTTATTTTTCGATACAGAATAATCTTTTTATTCTCTTTCTGCATTAATCGGTGATGACCGATACGTAAATATAGTCAGGAACAGGGCTAAACAGACAGACCTCCTATAGATTCTATAGAAACAGGCAGGCCAAGGTAATCCTGGTACAGGCAGACATTGCCTTCCCATCGCTAATCACGGGTGAAGTATTGCCTAAGTTTTTTGTTTGTGGGACTTGTGCAAATATCACAGTTAATTGTCATATGTGTGTATGTGGCCAGAAGAGATTTTAAGTCAAAATGAGTTTTCCGAAATTGTCATAATTGTATTAAATCAACCATATCTAACTTACCGAAAGCAAACATTCAGCTTTCATTTCATTTACCATCAGCTTACTTATGTTTACACTTGTTTCATCTTTTCTCATTGCTTTTTCATCTGACCACTAAAAAACTTATCTGTAACATGTGAGGGAACCACCAAGCGTATATTATAACAGACAAGTTTCTAATAACTTCATACTAAAATACCGTTTTCCAAACTTTTAATCAAACCAATTTTATAGAGCTTGCGAACACCTCATTTAGTTCCGTTTTGTCTCAGTTTGCAACTAAATGCTTTTAAGTTCATTTTGTTTCATCGATATGCAAAAAAATTGATGTTAGGTATAACAGCAATTCAAAAAACTGCATCATGACTAAGAGCAAACATTTGTCTGCCAAATATGAGGTAAAAACCGTTCAAAAAAATTACAATTGCTGTGTCAATGCCATAAGCCGGTTGAATATTACCACCCAATACCTTTAAGTTCATTTTAATGCATTGATATTAAATATAGCTGCCATTCAAACACCTGCATACAGACGGTGGGGACACTTGAAAGGACCAAATTGGCGCGCGTTGTACGGTTTTTAGAAACGTTTTGATGTTTTCTACACACTTTTAGCAAGCAATTATCTTGTGTTGTGCAAAATTTCAGGTAAAAAGGTGGGAAAATGGCGAAGTTATTTAGTAGAGACGACAAAGTAGTCATTCGGACCTTTTCCGAGCAGGGTAGGTCAGTAAGATCAATTGTAAAGTTAAGAAAATTAAGCGGTTAACTAATTTCTAAGTTATCAGTTATAGGAAAGATTATCCTACGAAAGCCAAGGTCGTGGGACTACAATTCCCTAAAAAAAGTTACCTTATGTAAAAAGGTCTCCAGACGTCATTCACAAGGTAATTTGTATGACTGGCCAGGAAAATGCCCCCAGTCAACAACAAATGGCGATACGGTAGGGAGTATCCGGAAATACTATCCGCCAAATTATTAGAGAAAATTTGGAGTAAAAATAACCAATCAAGTCAATGGTACACGTTTTGAAAGACAATAATGTCGCAAACCGGAAGCCCAACGCTATAAAGCTGTATGAAAACCATTTAGCCGGGAATAAGTTCGAGTAAGTTGTCACACTGGATAAAGCACTCTCCAGGGTCAATGATTGTGACGGGAAAAGAAAAATTTGTTCCGTAAAAACTAGAGAAAATTCCCGAAAGATGGGTGTGTGTAACGAAGGAAAGTTTTGGAACCAGCTCATGTTCATCAGAGCAATGTTGGGCGTGGGCCACCCACCACCGATGATAGTTCCCCAAAATGCCAAAATAAATGATGAATGAAACGTGGAGAATGTTCTGGAACCCCTGGTTATGTAAGAAGTCGCAAAGTTGCATCCTGGAAAAGAATCAAACGTGTTCATTCACCAGAACGCAGCCTCGTCCCACACCGCGAAGAAAACGCAGTAGTACATTAAGAAAGTGGCACATCCAAATGGACCATATATCAAAAAAACTCGGAAATACTCATTAAGTCTCCAGGCATAAGCCCAATGGACTTTTATGGGTTTAGCTTCTTAAAACAAGCAATTTGAAAGCGACGCGCATGGACTTTGAATGGAGTCGGGAAAGTTTTAAATGACTACTTCGTCGTCTCTACTAAATACCTTCGCCATTTTCCCACCCTTTTAGCTGATACTTTGCACGACATAAGATAATCGCTTGCTAAAAGTGTGTAGAAAAAATTAAAACTTAAAAACGTTCCCGACAGCCGTACGACGCGCGGCCAATTTGGTCCTGTCAAGTGTCCCCACCCTCTGTAATGACTAAAAGCGAACAATTTTAATCCAAAAATGAGGTTTAAACCGTTCAAAAAAATTACTATTGCTGTATCAATGCCATAGGCAGGTTGAAGTTTGCAACTAAATACTTTTAAGTTCATTTTAATGCATTGATATGCAAAAAAATTTATATTAAATATAGCTGCAATTCAAATAACTGCATCATGACTAAAAGCACATATTTGTCTACCAAAAAGGAGGTAAAAACCGGTCAAAAAAATTATAATTGCTGTGTCAATGTGCGAAGCCGGTTTGAGTTTGCAACTAAATGCTTTTAAGTTCATTTTGTTTCATCGATGTGCAAAAAAAATTCATATTAGGTATAACAGCAATTCAAACACCTGCATAATGACTAAAAGCGAAAAATTTTAATCCAAAAATGAGGTTTAAACTGTTTAAGAAAATTACAATTGCTGTGTCAATGTTCATAGCCGGTTAGAGTTTGCAACTAAATACTTTTAAGTTCATTTTGTTTCATCGATATGCAAAAAAATTGATTTTAGGTACAGCAGCCATTCAGACAACTGCATCATGACTAAGAACACACATATGTCTGCCGAAAATGAGGTTTAAACCGTTCAAAAAAATTACAATTGCTGTTTCAATGCCATAAACCGGTTGAATATTCCAACCCAATACCTTTAAGTTCATTTTAATGCATTGATATACAAAAAAATTTATATTAAATATAGCTGCCATTCAAACACCTGCGTAATGACTAAACGCGAACAATTTTAATCCAAAAATGAGGTTTAAACCGTTCAAAAAAATCACAATTGCTGTGGCAATTCCTAAAGCCTGTTGAAGTTTACAACCCAATACCTTTAAGTTCATTTTAATGCATTAATATACAAAAAAATTGATATTAAATATAGCTGCCATTCAAACACCTGCGTAATGACTAAAAGCGAACAATTTTAATCCAAAAATGAGGTTTAAACCGTTCAAAAAAATTACTATTGCTGTATCAATGCCATAGGCAGGTTGAAGTTAGCAACTAAATACTTTTAAGTTCATTTTAATGTATTGATATGCAAGAAATCCTTTATAACATACTGAATACAATCACAATCAGCTACATAATAGAGACAGAAGTTAACAATACTCATATAATTTTTAAGAGTATTATCTGCCGATTTAATGATTCTTATGTTTACACTGCCGAATCCAATTAAATCGTGGAAATTCATGTCAATTCTGTAAATATGAGGTGGGGTTTTGGATGAGGAATTGTCCGCGAGTATTTTTTTGACGCGCAATTTACAAGCATAAAGGATTAAATTGGTTTTTGGCGTGTTTTATTTCTACTTTCATATTTTTATCCGAGATGGTTTATATTGCTTATCATTAATAATAAAGCTACTTGTACTGAAATACTGTATGTTTGGAGTCAAATTTTGAGACTATTCTTTAAAAAAGAGTTTAAAAATTAAATTAAATACTATTAATGTATGATTTTGGAATTTTAAAACTACTTTCAAAGCAAATTTGGCTGGTCTACTGGAAAATACATTTAAAAAGTATTAATAAATTCTCGATGGTGAAACCTTTTTCCCAGGAAAGAACTGCAGTTATAGAAGGTAAGTCCTTCTACTGCTGCTGACTCGCAAAAAATAGTTCCATAGTTTTAAATAGAAACGTCTTACCATCATGGCCATTCCAGCATATCCTTGTTAAATGTCACATATTTCAATATTATTTAGTCTGATTCGTCAAATAAAAATTAAAAACTAACTTACAACTCTTCAAATTTGAACTCCTCCTTGAAAGTGAACACGTAAAACCAATTAAGACAGCCTGCTTTGGGGTTTCCAAAAACAGCAGTTATAGTTAGTTTGAAATAAGAGCCTGGTTCAGTCATACGTTTAGATTCGGGAGTGATAAAAATGTAGTTGTTATGATATTTGTTTGTGTAATTTGTCGGAAACGGGATGGACAGGGGTGACGCCGTTTCTTCATTAAATACAACATCTGTCACTCGTGGTCGAGGTCTATCAATATTTGTAGACGTAAGTTCAAAACTTAGTTTGAAACCGGTTCCTGTACCATCTGTAGGCTTAAAAAGAACGGCTGCCCCAAAAACTTCTATAGCGACACTGGGCTCCTGTGGCCCTATGGGTAGCCAGTTCTATATTAAAATCAACCAAGGTCTTAAAAATAGTGATTACACTTGGATCCGAATTGCGAATTCCATTTGCTTCTAATGTGAAAATGCAGTTAGACCAACCACTTTCGAATAGAATCATGAAAAGGCAAATTCTCCGGCATTGTAAGACTCGTTGAGTTTATACTGGATAGTTCCATTGTCCGCAATAATTGCATGTCCACATTGTGTTACTAAATGCAAATATACAACCAATTTAAAACATAAAGGTACATGCCTAAAAAAGTCACTTCAACCTTTTACATACAAATATTGTTTGGATCCGGAGCAACAGTGGTTATTGATGTTGTTGTTGTTGGTAATTGAGTCGTCGTGCTGATTGGAGGTTGCGTTCCACCTCTGCAAGCAACAAAGTTTTCTGGAAAATCGCAATTTGTTGTGTCTGTGTTGTATTCGAGAGAATGAGGACAGGTCACTTCTGCCCCTTTTCCCAGCAAACATATAATGAATTTATTGCAATTATAATGGGGAAGATAGTTGATACCTTCAGAAGTA
>JAQGAP010001193.1:0-22068 GCA_034697805.1 Orchesella bifasciata | reverse complement strand
TTTCGTTGTTTTAATGAAGTAGGGTTAAATTTTTCGACTTTCTAGGAGTGCACGATTGATAAGCACTAGCTGAGCTATATGATAACAATAAAAACAAATTTTAAAATTGGACCACTTTTTAGTAGGACAGAGGGTCGTTTCTGACATCTAGCCACTGACTGTAGTCACGTGACTTTGTTTTTTTTTATTGTGTATTTTTCGCTGTCCGGTTCGGTCTCTTTCGGCAGCCTGTTGTTGATCCGCATCTGCATTTTTCATTTTGTTTATAAAATCGGTGCCTACTTTGTAGCTGACTTAATTACTAATTCTTCTCCCAAGGTTTAAAATCATGACTCAAGACAAAGCATCGAAAAAAGTGTGCTTCATCTGCTTGCAACAATTTCATCCTCCGGCAGTGACTTCAACCCGAACTAAATCATTAACAGTTTCAAAGAACTCCACTTTACTCCAAGTTTATTCAGTTTTCTCACCAATATCTGCAAGTCTCGTCATTTAAAATTTTGGATAAGACAGAGGATGATCAGTTTTGCGACCATTGTTCGAGAAGAATCACCTCCATTTGTCAGCTCTACAACGAGCTCTTTGAGATGGAACACCGGCTTTCCTCCACACTGCAATGTTGGAATCATCACCAAACTCACAATTAGATAAGAAGTCCCGAGTCCCACTCTCACCTTTTTTAATTTCACAGGGTTTCCATCAATATTTGTGAAACTGGATGGAGACTGGCGTGTGCAGAAAAGACAATTGGAACCTGAATTCATTTTGTAACTCAAAATGAACAATGATAATAGTTCTTCCAATTTAAACTGTATCGTTTTGAGTTGATGAAATTAGAGCCGGAAAATATGCGAATGACTTTTGATTGAATATTCAAAAAATATTGAAAAGCACTGAAAAGTTAAACTGTAAACAGAGTGAATTTTTAAATGGTTACTCATCCTAATTAATATACATAAACTGGGGATTTTGAGATTTGTCTCAAATTTTTGGCGTAAAAGAAAAGTTAATGTTTAGGTTAGCATCATTATCATCAGATGGGATCAGCAGCTGATTTTTGTTTTGTATATGACGTAGACTTCTCTCAACTCTCCTTTTTTCAAGGTGTCAGAGGGCTGCTGCTCAAATTCAACATTCCACTTTAAATTTCATAAATTTGGTGTAAGGTCAAAATACTTGTGATCTGTAATATCATCCGTTTTTTCAGTTAAACGTAATCATTTAAAAATCTCATTTCAGTTTGCAGGAGCTGAAGCCGATTGCAATTTGTTAGTTAAAATTGTTGACCATGTCCGAAAGTGTTGACGAATGTGATTCCACAATCCCGACAAATGGAGGTGATTGGAGGGAGCTTCCAACAGAGGTGAACATTTTTTTACAGAATTAATTCAGTAAAATCTCATATTATTGAAACCATTTTAATTTTAGGTTCTGATGATGATTTTCAACAAACTGAAAATGGAACAACCCACATCCAACTCAATGTATTTTAGAGACCGGCAACATCTTCTAAATGCTCGCCTCGTCCATCCACTCTGGAAAGCGGCGATGGATACCCTACTCCAAACGTGGAGTTTGGAAGCCTGGACCATTTGGAAAGGAAACCATCCACCCAGCGAAAAAAGTCCCTATCTGTTTCCAATCCTACACGTTCAAAAAAGAGAGAGTAGGTCAGATGGCGTTGACAACGTGTTTGGCCCTTCCATTTCCCCTCCAACTAAAACTGTACTAATTACAAACCTAGCTAAACCTAACTTGAGGACCAGCTCAACCGAATTCCCTAAATGGGGACATTTCCTGACGTCTCTCACATTCCAAAATGTTTCCCTGTTTCCAGACACTGTGAAAAGGTTTTTGAGCCACATGATGAATTTGAAGGCACTTACTTTACAGGATGTTTGTTTCAGCGGTGGCAGCGATGCGCTGGAAAATACTTCTCTACCTCCTCTTACCCATCTCGAACATATGAAGATTATATATATTCAACCGGAATACTTCGACTGGATTCTAGAACCGTATAAAAAGCAACTGGTGTCTTTTGAAATTGAGACTGACATGCCTCTTCAGTGGAATGATGAAAGCTATACAAATTTGAGAAGATTAAAAATTCGAAAACCCTCAAAAGACCTGCCAAGTGCCTCCATATTGGCCCCGTCCCTTCAGTGTCTGTCTGTGGGGTGTGTATACTGGTACGATGCACCAAACACTCTTCAAACTTTTCTTCCACAGTTTTCCAATAGCTTGGTCGAGCTCTATCTGGACCTATTGATAACTTTACCATTGTTTCAAAGCTGGCGTGGAGAAAAAGAGAAAGATGAGCTGGTGATTACGTCGCCTATGAGAAATTGTATCTTTCCTTTGTTAAAAACCTTTTGGATGCTTTATCCTCAAAGTAGGGAGACTAAAGTACTGATTAAAGCCTTGCTAGGAATGTTCCCGAACTTGGAAACGCTGAAGTTTGTTGAATTTGACGGAAATGGGAGAGAAAAGGAGGAAGATAAGAAAACTGTGAGCGATAATTTGAGAGAGGAAAGATACTGGATTATTTGCCCCAAATTGAAAACCATCACAGTTCAATTGGGAGGGCATACAAATATGCCATTTATAGTTTGTTCGCCACCATTTTCCTTCTAATTGTTTTTAATGTTTGTAAACCCTTGGGAAATTAAATTTCAAATGTATTTACTTAAAAGATTTTTAAAAGTTGATTTTTTATTTAATCATAATTCCTTTAATTCAGAATTGCGTCAATTTTTCTCACCTTCTTAAACAAATCATAAATTTCATAACACTCAAAGTTTTTCCTGTCAGAGTACAACTACTCAAAGCTCCACTTGACTTGCTGGTGACGTAAAGTTGACAAATTTAAGATTTGGGAGGACTTGACAAACCAAAGCGTCATGGTTTTCGAACAATTCTTCCCTAACCTGAAGGAAATAGTTTCGGGCTCCAACTTCCTGGAGTGAAACTGACTTAAGTTTTGAACACACAATTTGCTTCTCCTTCAAACGCTCGAACAAGAGTTCTGATGGCACATTCAAATGAAGATAAACTAGAGACGATTTAAATTGACTCACAAAGTTAATAACAACATCATGAAATTGGAAATGAAAAAGATATAATAGAGGATCTTCCATCTCCCTACTCACAATCACTGAAAGATACTCCAAATGCGGAAGTGCGAGTTTTGTACGATTCCCGAAGGAGAGTCTATTTTCAATTTCGAATATCTTCAGTTGCTTCAAGCAATCAAGCTTTCTTTCGCAAAGAACCGACAAGTTGTCACAAACCATTGTTAAACTGACAAGTTGATGATCACACAAGTCGAGTATCAAATCGGATATATAGAGTAGCCTGTAGGTTATAGTATATGGTAACGGGTTGAATAGTTGTAAATATTTGAGATTTGGTAACACAATGTTTTCTGGATGTTTTACAGGAGAAGTCCCAATAGCGTGGACGTGATACATTGTCAACGCCGTGAGATTCGGGGTGTTTTTACACATCACGTAAAACTGTGGCAATGAGATGTCAACGCCGTATAAAATGATTGATGTTAAATATTTTCCATATTTGATGAAAAAATTGTTCCATTTCATTGTGAAGGTGTAGTTCACTTTTGGTCTGTTGTAAAGAAAACAGGAGTCACCAAATATTGAAATGGACTTGGCAGGAAACGGATTGTGTTCACAATGATTCTTCTTGTGTAATGCTAAGGCTTCAGGGAGTTTGAGATGGGTTAGTCCTCGCTCTTTATTTTTAATCAGTTGCACCATTGATGCTGCTAAAATTGGAACTCTAGACGTCGGGCTGGGATACCAACTGGTCCAGTGGCAGAGGTGGTATGTTTCGAGTAAATTGCTCGCAATTTGATTCCAACATTTATTCACCAACCGACAAGTTAGCAGTGTTTGATTGTCCTTTACTTGGTTTATAATGTTTTCTTGCACCTATAAAAACCATAAATGATTTTATTCGTCATTGCACTGCTACGGAATTAGAATGATGCACAAAATTTGTAAAAATGGGTACCTCTGGTGGAAGATAGTCTAGTTTTAAACTAGATTCTTGATTTTCACGGCTGTCATTGTAAGTTTTGGTTGAGGATGATGACTTCAACATCCCGATTCCGGCCATAACACGTTGAAACATATTGATTTGACACTAAAACTATTTGATAATCAAACAATTTTTAATCTTCTTGTCCATTTTAATGACTAATGACAAGTCAACTGTCAGTTAAGCAAATTGCTAACTTTAGTGTTAGTTGTACTTCTACTTGATTTCACGAAACCATATCAGAAAAGTAATGTTTGATACATTTTCATTATTGTGAAATGAAAATAAAGAAAAGATGTAAAGCAACGAGCAATGTGAATACCGCACACTTCGGAAGGGATATTATGAGAAGTGGATTGGCGTGCAAACAGATAGGCCTGCTGAAGACCATATCCCTATCCTTTTTACAACAAAATGTAAACAAACACAACACCCATGCATCTATGTATATCTCTCAATATCGCACGAGAATTCTCGTTCATTATTTATTAATTTTGTAAGAAATAATTCCAAAAGTTCGAAAATGACTAGCTGTCTATTTTGTACAGCTCCCAGCCCACCAGCCAAAAACGTTGAGACTTGTGTGACCAAAACGGAAGTGTTTATAACAGCTGATGATCCTCCGGATTGTGATTATTTTCCTAATTTTTCAAGACTTTCTGATAAGCCTTTTCCACCCCTGCTGTTTGGAGAAGATTCCTTGATTCAAGAGCAGTTAAAAGCTTTCCTTATTCTCAAAAATATTCTCAAAATACCACAAGAAACTCTGCGCCGGTTTCTTCAACAAAATGATGGAGAGTTTGAGCCTGCGAGTTGGCTCAACTTGTGTTCACCCTGTGCAGATTCTGTTGCTCAGTTTTTTGAAACCCTCAAACAAATTTCGAAGCTGGAGAGAAAGCTGGTTGGAATTGAGAGTGAGCTAAAGGGAAAAATTCAGAGTAGCAAAGAGGTTGCTTCTGGAAGTCCAGTTGCGGAACAAATTCGAACTTGTGTGTTATATGGTGAGAGCAATAATGTATTTCTTGTTAATTTAAAGAACCAGCTAAACATTGATAATAATTAAAAACATACTTTTGAAATAAATGCAGGATACTCTATTCCCGACCCGATTCTTGAACGTGATGGTGGTGATCACGATCATCAACATTCCCAACTGGAAGTCGATCAAACTCAAAGCTATTCTGAATATGAATCCGAACAAACACCAGCTAATGCCATGAATGAAGGTAATTTTTTGTTATAAAATAAAATAATTACTTTATATCGCTTTAGATAACATTGTTTCTCTCTTTTTCCAGAATTTGAGGCTCCCTATTATCCGGTAAACGAAGAATGGACTGCTGTCACAACAACGTTATCTACAAATTATGATGAACACTCTGCTCTCTTTCTGGATGTTAATGATTTAGACGGAAATTTTGAGCCTCCACCTTTACCTCAGAAATTAAAGCTTCCAACAACTTTCAAAAGAAAAAGAGAAGAAGTGCGTTTTAAAAAGTTCAAGACGAAGGACAAAGAAAAGCACTACAGCTACAAATGCGATGACTGTCCCTACGTGAGCACCAACATTCATCGCTATAAAATCCACCTCAAAAACCACCAGGAGGGTTCTGGAGCCGTGACCTGTCATAAATGTGGATGGTGCGTGAGGCAAATGAGCCACCACCTCGCCAAAGCCCACAAAGAGGCGAAAAAGATTCGGAAAGCGAAACCAGGCGTCCAAGAAAGTCTCACGCTGACCTACGTGCAGTGTCCCGAGTTTTCGAATAATGGAGAGCTCTCCTAGGGACGTTGGGTAGTTTTTCAAAGGGTTTTCTAGCCAAATAAAGTTACAGCTTAAAATATTAATCTATTTGTCAATGCCAACTTTTATTTTGAACTCTTATGTATTTTCTGATTTAAAGATAATCTAAAACAATAAAAATTGTGAGTACTTTCTTTAGGCAAGCACATCTTAATTATCCGGATTTTTGTTCTTTTGAGACACGCGACAAATCAAAAGATGATGTTTCGACATGTACTCCGTTTCGTTTCTTGTGCTTGGCAGAGTAAATTCCATGTTTCTTTCTCAACTGCTTGTAGAGTTGGGTTTGAGTTTTATATTTCCACTCACAGTCTGGCTGAGGACAAGGCAAATGATCCGTCTCCTTTTCTAGCCCGTTGGAAAAGATCAAGAGTATTTCTCATGTTCTCGGCCAGGATGCGAGTGTAAATATAAAACTGAAGTCCAACTCCAAACGCCCAAATTTGAGGAACAAACATGGCATCTTCCAAAGGAAGGCAAAACGTGCACGGTGCAAAGTTGAGAAGAAAGGTGACCTTGCCAAATAAAAGTCCATCTTTTACAAACAATTTAAGTGTTGTATTTTGGAACGTTTTTATTTTTTCAATTCTTTTTGTTATAAAGTTGTAATAAAAATGCAGTTTTTAACAAATATTAAATGGTTAAATATTCATTCAAATTTTTAACTACACTGATCATCTTTAATTAACTACGCTAATCATGTAGCGTGTTGGGTTCCGTCATTTTTTCTATCCCCGACAAATGAGGAGATGTTGTTTCATGAGATACTTTTTACAAAAAGCCTTCTCACACTTTGGACATTTGACCCAATTCTCGAGCTGAGCTGGAGTGGGGTGGTAGTGCTCAACGTGTCTCTTTAAATATCGATCCGACGTATACGTATTCCCACAGAGGTGACAAATATGCGTTTCCGGACTGTGAACCGCTTTAATATGACGTTTCAAAACGTATCTGACTTTGAAAACAGCAGAACACTCCGTGCAGCTAAATTTCTCTTCCGAATGAACCTTTTGGATGTGTTTGGATACTGCTGTCGGAGTTGAAAACAGCTTGCCACAAGTCGGACAAGGAAAGGCTTCACCACCTTCTTCTAGTTTTGGCGTCGGTTATACTTTCTTTTTGGTTTGACTGCGTTAGGATCAGGATGTTTAGAGAGAAGGTGATCCCTCAAACTGGTGGTGTGTAAAAAGACCATTTGGCAGTGAGGACAGGGGAAAGTTTTATCACTCAGCTTGTGAACTGAAGCGATATGATAAAGAAGAGAGCTTTTCGCTTTGAAACTCTTTACGCAGTGGGAACAGGTGTAGAACTTGTCGCTCGGGATTTTAGCTTTGGTGGAGTGAACGCGAGCAGAATGTCGCTTGAGGCGACGTAGTCCACAAAAAGTTTTACCACAGGTTTTGCAAGTGATGGATTGGTGGTAGGTTCGGTTGTGAATTTTTAACCACTTTTCATTCCACAGTAGCTTATCACACGTAGAGCACTTGAGTGGCTTTCCTTTTTTCAGAGGTCGAGGTCGCCTCTTCTTTCTTTTTGGCTTCCGTTTGGTAGAAACGGGCTGAAGTGTGGGGTCCTCAAGTTGCTCTACATATTGCTCATATTTAATATCAACCTCAGGATCTCGAGAGGCCTCTATTTTCATGGGAGACTCCAGTCCAGTTGACACAGTCCTTCCATCCTCGTCTCTCGGATGTTCAAAATTGTCACTGCTGAAAAAAGATTAGAAAGGAGATGTATTGCCATTTTTGAAGTAAAAGTGGTAAAAACAAACAGGAAAAGAGCATGTACCTAGATAAATGGAGGAGATCATCAAAATCCAAGGGTTCCAAAGGGTCTCCATCATCCAAATAAAAATTTTCAGAAGTTTTCGCTTCAAAATCATCAGCAACTTCAACCTCCTTTTTCGGAGTTAATCCAGGTGTTGTTGGCGTCACAGTCAAACGCTGAACAATAATGCGAGGAAGGAATTCATTTCTTCTCATCTGACCTGCGTAAAAATTGCATATTATATACTTGCTTAGGAAATGTGAATATTGAATGTCATAAAGAAGTCTTGAACGATCATGAGCAAGACTTACATTTTTCAGTCAATGAGCTTCTAAATGGTTTGAGATAACGAAGGTATTCATTTATAACTAGTAAACTAGTTGGTGACTTGAATTTCGCTTTATTCGACGAGGATTCAATTGAGCCTTCCAGTAAAACTTGCAACCGTTCCAGTTCCACGGAGAGACGAAGCTGGGCGGAAAGGAGTTGAGAGTACCTTCTGCAAATTGGGTTGATAACCGTGAGCTCACAGTTTTCACAAAATATTCCATCCTTTCCTTTGCCAATCGCCTTGAGCAGCCGCTTCGTTGCCACTGATGAGACTTGCAAATAATTTTCAGCAAACTTGAGAAACTTTGTGAAGATTGGGAGATCACAAGTCCCTTTCTTAACGAGATCATTTTCACTTGCTTTCAAACACACGAGACAAACACTCACTCCCATTTTAATCGAAGTCACTAAACAAACTGCTCGTTTTTTCGATAGTTAACACAAAAATACTCAAGTTCAATGATTATGCGTTGAAGAGGCTGATGAAAAATATTGAGCAAATATCAGCAGCTGATTTTTCCTTGCTGCATTCTTCTCTCTTTTCTGCTTGTCCAAATCCAAAAGTTAGCCGTCCGAAGGGCATGCATGTGCATGAGCAAAACATGTTGCCTTTGTGTTTGTAAATGCGTAAGAATAAAAGTTGGGAGTAAAAACTACTTTCGGGAAAAGCGAATCTTTGTAGTTCTTTCGGTTTAGCTCACGAACATATCAAAAATTAAAAACATTTTGATTTTGGATTTGTTAACAGCAGCGCTATTTTTTAAAATTTGTGCTTCTCGCTATTGTGAGCACATTACTTGGAATCTCCTACATATAACGCAACATGTACTATGAGTTTATCTCAAAATGAACTGCAGATAAAAATTTTAACATTGAGCAATGAACTGTGTCATTTGTTTAATAAAGCAGCACAAATCATTGATCATTGATGTATGTTTCTTATGATTGGGTGACTGAGTAATAATATAACAAGAAGGTAGAACCTACTCATCATGAAATTATTTTTTTTAAATAATTTAATATTTATTTATTTTCATCATGATTTCCTTGTATACAGATAAATACGTCTGATTACATTATCAATGCATAAAGTGTAGTCAAATTATTCATGGTTCAAAAGCGTCACTTCGTGAATGAGTTCTTTATATCATTCGGAAAATAATAAAATCTGACAAAATTAAGCATTAATTTAATGACGTTGTACATCAATATTAGATCATTATCAAATAGACCAAAACAGCCCTTTATCTTAATAAGTCAATTTTAAAAATCAACACAACAACTTTAAATTTCGAGAGCTTCCGCCCATTGCTTTTAGAACGAGATACCGAGCATATCTGATATATATTTGGATGCATAAAATTAAACATACAATTAAACTCAATGAGCCCAGCTTTGAATATATATTTGTAGGTTAAGGGGAAACTGGATGGTACTTGATCACCCGTCAATATCCCAAGGTGCTATCTTTAGCCTTTTTGACGTAAAACAAATATTCTTTCCTCTTTTGTAAACATTATGTTAATTTATGTAGTAATTAAACAAGCTTTCAGAGGATGGTCATTTGTGATTGAAGCGTTCGTAATTGCTGGGCTCTGCAAGTAGCGTTTATAAGAAAGTACGTCATTGCCTTCGGGCGAACGTAGTCTCGCCATCCAAAAAGTGATACTCAATGCGTTCTATGTTGTGTAGCAACAACCTATGTATTGCAAACACACGCGAAGACTGCAAAGCATAATAACAAAGGCAACAATTTTCTTTTGCAGACCCAACTCAAAAGAAAACAGGCGGTTTATGCTCATGAAGGGACAGTTCAGCCCGCTCATTCAACAATTTATTCTTTGTGTTTACAAAATTATTCTTTTAATTGAAAATTCGTTGGTTATTTAGCAACTTGCCGTCTCGAAAACCAAACGAGCAATGCCAATAACTGATCCTGATACCGGTGAACATAGCTCCGCAAATCCAATTAATAATGTTTCCAACTGGACAGAGCTTCCAACTGAGGTAAGTAACTATTTAACTTATATTCAATTTCATAATAATATGTCTTTCAGTTTTTAATGAACCTTTAAAAATAATTTTTCAGCTGTTGATGATGATCTTCAAGGAGTTTCGAATGGAGCGTCCCCAACTGAAACCCATCTTGAGGTGCAGACGAGTTCATCCCCGCTGGAAACTGGTGATGGATGAGCTACTCGAGAAATGGTGCCTGGAGCACTGGACCAAATGGAATGCTGATGAGAGAATCCGCATATGCCACCACTTCGACTTTCCACGACTAACTTTTATTGATGATGCTGAAGATATAGAAGAAACCCAGGATTTGTTAAGTGTGGAAGACATCAACAGCCCAAACTATCTCCTGGAGACTAATCCGCCATCAACAAAACATGTGCGAATCGGGGATCTGCATCTCGTTGGAAAGGAGGTGTTGGTTAGAAATGACTTTTCAAACTATGGGCATCACCTAACATCCCTCTCGTTTTCTAGTATTGAATCGCACCTCTCTCTCACAACGTTGGCAAGGATCCTTCACCTCACCCCCAATTTGAAAGCATTTGCACTGGAGGAGGTGGTCATAAAAAGGGAAGAAGGGAATGCTGCAGAGCAGATTATCCTCCCCTTACTACCTCAGCTTACGCACGTGCGGCTGTGGGGAGTTGTTGACCAAAAGGAGAAGAGAGAATTTTATAAGCCATCTCGGTTCAGTATTATTGGCTGGTTGTTAAAGCCATATAAATCGCGGCTGGTCTCTCTTCAAACAGACGAGTGTTTCCAGTGGGATCCTAATGACAATGGGTTGTTAGCTTATCCGAATTTAAAGCGACTCAAAGTTTGGAACCCGACGACTCAATTACTCAAGGCTGAGGTTGGGATTCCGTCCCTCCAGTGCCTCTCGTTGGGTTGGCTGCGGGTTGGCATCGGGCCACAATGGCCCAAATGCTCTCCAGCTGGCTCAAAAGTTTTTCTCACAGTTTTCTACCACTTTAATCGAACTCTATCTGGGTATCCAAAACTGGCAAGGGAGAGCTGAGTCGTATGAAAAAAGGAAAACAGGATATAAACAAGATGAAGCCGTTGGAACGCCCATCACCTTTCCATTGTTGAAAACCTTTGCAATATTCTATCCAAGAAGCGAAAAGGAAGTGAGAGTTGTCAAAGACTTTTTGAAATTGTTTCCAGCATTGGAAATCCTCAAGTTTTTGGAGCTTTGTGCAGACATAACATCTGAGGAAATTGCGAGAGAGCACATAAAGGAGCAGAAATACTGGACTGTTTGTCCCATGCTGAAAAAAATCAGAGTTCAGGTGGATGGGTATCCAGATAACCTGATTTGTACGATGCGAGCACCTTTCTCTTTGTCGATAACGACGAATGTTCAATGTCTTCGTATTAAAAAGGATCTGTGAGCTGTTCATTTTGTTATTTTTTTACTTGAGATTTTTATATTGGATGAAAAAATGCTTTCATTAAATATATTAAGAGCAAAACCTTTCGTAAGCAACAAATTCATTTATTTGATCTATTTTCATTTTTCGTCATATTTTTACGCTTATGCGTGTCATGTTTAGTCTTGATGCGCATATTATAGCTGCAATTCACAAACCGGAACCACATATCTGTCCAGATTGTCCAGGGAAGGCGTTCTACATTGCAGCGTATTGGCGGAGGCATGTCAATTAAGTTCGCAAACTTTGTAAGCTACGTAAAAAGAAATAGGAAACATTCAAGTAAATTGTGTTTATTGTTGCCTGTGTTTACAAAAATATACATAATGAGCAGAATCCAGATAATTTGCTGACATTTTACGTCTGAAAAGAGATGTCAAATAATCATAAATCGCATAACTGAAATATCCATGTAATCAAATAAATAAAAACGTACAACCTGTTTTCATTCGACTTGGTTATGCTTCAAAAAAAGGTACGCTTCCGTTTTCTGTCGGTGTTAATATGCATTGAATTCACAGAATAATGTATTGGGTATTGCGATTCATATAACTTGCTTTTTGGAAAGTGAGGCTACACACAATACCAAAGACAGTGACATACACTTATATAGATTAGTAGCTGCACAGCTCATTGGAAACCCTTGTACTCCAAGAAACAGTCGATGACTTATGAGTCAGTCTAAACGAAAAGTAACAAATCTATGCACTCAAAACCCTGTGCAAAATGAAAATGTTTTGCGAGTACAATATTCTCGCATTACAAGGGAAGTTTGCAGCCCCTCAGATTTTTCAAAATCAAAATTGACATAATTCAATGAAATTCAAATACCAGCCACATTGACGATGCTGACTGCAGCTGTGATGGAAAATTTCCATAGGATGTTTTCTAAAATTGAGTTTTTGACCATCTTGAAATATCCTTAGCTTAAATCAAAAATAATTACATATAATAAAAAGTTTCAAGTTTTAACATCACAGCTGCAGTGGCCGTTACTTGAATTTTGATGAATTTTGAGGGAATTCAGTGTCAACCAAGTCAAGCTTGTTCTAATTAGTTTTTGAAAAAGGATTTTAGTTTGCTGCAATTAACATCTTGATATTTTGATATTAATGCCAGTAGTTATTTGATTCTTTTCCGAAAGTCTTAACGAAAAACAAAAGGCATCATCACGACTTTTCCTCCAAAAAGTTTTTACTCTCTGGTTTTATTCCGACTCATTGACATATTCACAAGCAACATCAGCACTCTGGACTGCTAGCCATTTGGAGAAGCAGAAAAAAGGGAGAGTGGCGCATGCACAACAAAAATCAGCTGCGGATCATTCTCTCTCTTGTCAGTCTCCTAGACGCATAGGTTGCTACTACGTTAAAGTAATTATTATGATAAATATTTCTACCCTTTGAACAATAGTAGTTGCGATTTCGTCAAAATGAAAGCAAGTGTTTGTCTTGTGTGTTTGAATACATTTCAAAATGATTTATCGACGGAAGATATACGTGGATCTCTAGTGTTTCCCAAGTTTCTCAAGTTTGCTGAAAAATATTTACAAGTTTCATCAGTGGCAACAATCCGTTTCTTGGGAGCGCTAAATGAAGGGAAAGAAGCATTTTGTGAGAATTGTAAGCTTGTTGTAATTAATCCAATCTGCAAAGTTTACTTCCAACTGATTTCTGCTCAGGCTAGTCTCTCCGTTGAGTTAGAAACGTTGCAATTGTTACTCGAGGAGTCAACTACATCTACCAACTCAACTCAAGTTGAAATTGAGAACCTTTATTATCTCCAACCCTTCAGAAGTTCATTGATTGAAAAATGTACGTGGTTTGGATAAAAATGTGTATGGTTTCCTTATATTACAGCTTTGTATCTTGATGAATGAATTTGAATTCTAAAATGTTCCATTGTTTTTACTTTTTACGTAGGTCAACTAAAGAGACTAGAATTCTTACCCCGCATTATTGTTCAGCGTTTTAGGATGACTCCAAAAACATCACACAGAGTAATTGTTGAGAAGAATGGCAGTCAGACTGAGTCAAACCCTTTGGATTTGAGTGATAATGATGCTGATTCATTCCATTTTACAAGGTACTTTATTCACAGTTCAGGTTTGTGATGTGGATTGAAAAAAAACTTACGATTAGTTAACAGTTTTCTTTCATTTATAGCAGCCCTGATAGGTTCGAACCTTCCGGAACTATTGAACCAAATGGAGAAGAATCTTTGATAAAAGTGGAACCTGAAAATGTAGATGAATTTGGGGATACTTCTTTTCACCCCAATATTCCTTCAGTTTCTCATATTTTGAAACCAAACCTAAAACGAAGCAAAAAACGTTCAAAAAAACACCGCCACAAAGTAAACCAACGATTTTCTTGCCAATCCTGTGATAAAACTTTTGGGGAAGCACGACTCCTAAGGGGACACTGGGTTCGGATTCACGCTCCCAAGGGCAACTTCCCATGCACAATGTGCTCCAAAGTATTTACCAATCGTTGGAATTTGACTTCTCACAAGAGTATTTATCATGGGGCGCTCCGTCTTCATAATTGTCCCCATTGTGAGTTGAAGTTTAAATTCTTAAATGGGCTTAAATATCACATTATCTCCGTCCACCTGCCAAAAAATTTGCCCTGTTCACAGTGTGAAATGATGTTTAGCCACAATAAAAATTTAAAAATACACATGCTAACAAAACATCCTGCTCCTGGAACAAAAGCGCCTCCGAGGAGACCAGAAAAATTTCAACCGCGTCCTTGCCCAACCTGCTTAAAAATATTTAATACAGCCGGCAAATTGTGGTCACACGTAAAGTACACTCATGTTGAGAGGATTCAAAAGTGTAGCCAGTGTGACAAGGCTTTCAAAAGAAAATTCCAACTGCAACACCATATCGCTACTGTTCACAACAAAGACTTATTTACTTGTTGTCATTGTCAAAAGCGTTTTCGCCATAAATTGTATTTAAGAAGACACATCAATAGAATGCATCCTGATCCTAACAAACAGACTGTAAAAACGAACAAACCGTCGTTTCCTGACGGCCCATTTGTTTGCCCTACCTGCGGAAAACTACTGGCGAGTTCAGCCGCAGTGTCGAATCACATCAGTAAAGTACACAGTGAAAAACGTTACAGTTGCGTAGAATGTGAAGTGAATTATAAAACAAAATTCCAGTTAACAGATCATCAGAAAGCAGTTCACAGTTCGGAAACTCATGTTTGTCACCTTTGCGGGAAAACGTACAGCACTGAAAAATATTTGAGGCGACATATTTTACGGCTACATCCAACACCAGCTCAGCAACAGAGTTGGGTCAAGTGTGAAAAGTGTGAGAAGAGTTTTTCCAAAAAGTATCTCTTGAAACGTCACAGTGTCACATGTGAAGTGATTGAAAATGGTACAAACAGAAGATTAACTAATGACGGCTAGGTTTTTAATGAAATATTTCAAATAAATGAATTTTGGGTCGTTCTTCTGTAAATGAGAGAATTTGTATGTATTGAAAACATTTGGAATTAAAAAAGTTATGTTATGAGCAGGTTTTTCTGAAAAATGCAGCAACACAGAAAGGTTTATGCCGAACCCTCTTTCTCTCCTTTGCATTCCCTTCGGTATTCTATTATGCAACAAAGCTCGCAGAAGTCAGTTCCCACACACCATATAGCTCGTACTATAATCAACTATGTATCTATGTACTTCAATTTCTTACTACTAATAATATATAATATATAGATATAGACAGGTACATATTTGAGTCAATTTTTTTAGCAACGAGCAGCTATCGAACCACTTGCTTTTTTCTAAAGGTCACGCTCTCAGCCTGCCTATGAGTTCGGCAGAATTTATGTAGTCATCAAAGTAGACTACATGCTAAATGATATTGGCCAGCTTCCAATGTGTATTTTGATATAATGTTCATGACAAACAGAATGAGAGAGTTGGAAACTGAGACGCACAAAAAATACAAGCTGCGATCAAATATCATTGGTCACTTTGAATTCCGAACTAACCAAATTCAGAGAAAAATAATTTCAATGAAAGTGAGAGTGAGCGTTTGAATCGTTTTTAGAATCTAGTACCAACTTAAAAAAATAAGCTGTCACAATAACATATACAAAGGTTTAGTATAAAAAAGTATTGGTGGTGGATCATTATGTTTCAAAGGGTGATTGCAGGATTCAGAGATGTAACATCCTCCTCCAAATCCTATAATAATGGCCCTGAAAATCAAGATCAAAATATTGTCTTCCTCCAGAGGTACATATTTTTATTGTGCACCATTCTAATTAATTAGGAGTGTTGTATATACTTTTTATTAAATAACGAGTAACGCCATTTACGGTATTTTATATAGTTGCAAGAAAATATAATAAACCGAATAAAGGACAATAAAACAGTGCTTATTTGCCGGTTGGTGAATAAATGTTGGAACCAAATTGCGAGCAATTTACTCGAACAACGCCACCTCTGCCACTGAACCCGTTGGTACCCCAGCCCGAGCTCTAAAGTCCCCATTTTGGCACCATCAAGTAAAAAATAAATGGCAAGGACTAACCCATTTCAAACTTCCTGAAGCCTTGGCATTACATTGCGAACAAAATCCGTTTCCTGCAAAATCTAATTCAATATTTGCTGACCCGAGCTTTCTATATAATAGACCAAACGTCAGCTACACCACCGAAATGGAATGGAACAATTTTTTCATCAACTTTTGAAAATATTTAACATCAATCATTTTGTATGGCGTTGATATCTCATCAGCTCAGTTTTACATGATGTGTAAAAACACACAGAGTCTCACGGCGCTGACAATGTATCACGTCCACATTCTGAACGAAAATTCCTCTCAGAATCATTCAGAAAACATTGTTATGCCAAATCTCAAATATCAACAATTATTCAACCTACTCAAAAATATCACATTTGATACTAGACTTGTGTGACCATCAACTTGCCAGTTTAACAATGGTTTCTATCAACTTATCTGTGCTTTACGGAAGAAATCTGGATTGCTTGAAGCATCTGAAAATTCTTGAAAATTCAAAAAAACTGTCCATCAGGAAATGTTCAACTCTCACACTTCCACATTTGGAGTATCTTTCAGTGCTTGTGAGTAGGGATACGGAAGATTCCACAATATTCTTTTCCCATTTCCAATTCCATATCACGGCTATTGACTTTGTTAGCCAGTTCATTTCGTCTCTAGTTCATCTGCATTTGAATGTGCCATCGGAACTGTTGCTGGAACATTTGAAAGAAAATGAAATAAAGTACTCAAAACTAAAGTCTCATAACGTACCACCCCATCGAACCTCAACCCCATCCTGAAGACCATGGATACTTATATTAATGTTTATTACTTATAGCTTTAAAAAAATTTTATTCATTTTTACAAAAAAATAATTTTTTATGTTCGAATGTCGTTTCCATTTTTCATCATTCCTGAAGATGACAATAGTAATTTGTTGAAAGCTTGAATCTATCTAAGTGTAACTTATGATTTGACAACCATGAGCTCCGCAAATAACGAAATAACTAAAGTCTTTTTCACTTGAAGAACCTGAAGCTCGCAATTATTTACTTGAAGTGAGGGAAGAATTGTTTGGAAAGCATCACGTTTTGCTACGTACAGAAGTAGCTTGAAAAAACTGGAAAACGGATGCGTGTTCCATTGGATTTTTGGCCAAGTGTATATCACGATGATAATGATTTTTGTTTAAACATTCTTTTCTTCTACACAACAAGTTTTAGCAAAAAATTTTGAGACAAATTGCAAACGACCAGCTTAGGATGAATAAACATTTAAAAAATTCAATGTGTTCAACTTTTCAGTGTTTTTGAATATTTTTATTCAACCAAAAGTCATTCGCATTTGATCATTATAAAATCCTCCGTCAGTGGCTTCAATAAAGAAAAGTTTACTTTCATTGTAATACAGAAATTTGCAACAACCGGTTTATTTGTCAAGGCTTGACTTATCTCCTTATTGAAGGGGAAAGTTGAGCTCCGTCATATGGTTTTATCGATTTTTTCCAACACTTGCAGCAAAAGTACATATGCTGCATTGTCTGCACTGACTGCACTATTGATTCTTTTGGAAAAAATCTCATCACAATCTTTGCTTTCCTTCAAATTCATTCTCTGTTGCGTTCTATATACAGTTGCAAGTGGTTCTTATTATTAAAACTGATGTGAATTTTCATTGAAAAACTGCTGCAAAGTACCTTTGTGAGAAATGTGAGCCTATCATACTACCCTCGGGAGTTAAATCAAATGGGAAAGTTACTCGAGAATGCGCAGAGTTATATTTCTGACAGGGTGACTAGTTGAAACTGTTGAACAGTCGGCTGTCAGCAAATCAATTTGAAATACAGAAAACCTCTTATTTAGTCAAGTTCGTTACTCAAAACTTTGTTTCATTCTAATTGGAGAATCTAGATTGACAAATTGAAATCAGCTAAATGGTGGACTCATTCGTGATGAGTGATGACGTAATGTAACGATTTTTGGTGGTAGTTGCACAATTTTACTGACAGGATTTCTGATGGCTGAAAGTTTGAAGTGTGTTATCTGTTGCTTAGCTGAATATTGTCATCAGAAAGAAAAATAATTACTTTGTGAAAACATATATGTAATGTTGAAATTGTGACATATTTTTGGATGTTACTTGACTGTTGATATTAACCAATGGAAAGTTTGAAAAAGAGTTTCAGTTAGGTAATAATTGCCAAGTGTAGTGTTATTTTAATGTATTTTTGGCTCATGGTAAGTTCTTTTTACGCAGTATATAATTGAAAAAATGCAATTCTATCTCAGTTTACTTAAATGTTGACAAAACGTTTTCTTTTTTTTACAAACAAACGTTTCTCTGCTACATTTACGTACCGATTTTACACAGGTTTTCAATTTCAACTTCAAAAAACAAAAAAGTACTTAACCAATCCAAGACAGACAAGTGAAAATGGTGTTGATGTCACCTGAGGAACATTACTACAAAGTCGACAACATGGTCCTGAGCTCCAGTCCATATCTACGGAAACTATTCCAGTCTCGATGGAAGAAAGAAACGGGCAAAGATTGGGAACATACTGAAGCTCAAGGCAAAGAGTTCATTGAGGGTCTCGGCAAGTCAGCACACAAGAAAGCTGGTAAACTTCAAAAGAGAGTACTGGCAAGTGGATGTTTAGATACCTGGGATATCTCTACTTTGTCATTAGTCCTCCAAAGCTTTGGAAATCCAATTGAAAACAAATCTGAAAATGAAGCAGTTCAAGGTTTAACGCGACTACGGAACTACTTGTCCCACCATCCTAACAAGAAGCTGACTACAGAGGTATATAACGAGAACGTTGAAACAATTAAAGATTGTTTACGAAAAATCAACGTAGAAGAAAATATCATTAATAAAATTGAAGAGAAAGCAGGGATGACGTCATCAATTATCGCTTTGGAATCTGCAAAAAAACTGCTGAAAAAGGCGGAGAGGTTTGCCAAAAAAGGAAATTTTGAAAAGGCAATGGAAAGCTATGATGACGCAACGACCATGCCAAGTTTGCTTCCATTTCATTTGGGAAACGTGTTCGAAAAGCGAGCAGGATTCTACTTAAACCAGGCTCAAAACCACAAGGAAAATCACGATGAAACACAAGCCAATAACTATTGTGAGCTCGCTTTAAAGGACGGAACAGCAGCCTTGGAACTAAATGACAACTCTTGGAAAGCCCATTATCTAATTGGTCAATGTCACAAATGGAAAAAGAATTTTGATAAGGCTATCCAACATTACAATAGCGCGATGGCCATTTCACCAATACAGAAGGATATGAAGAAGGAAGTAGATGTTTGTAAATCTTTAGCAGGCGCGGCATTCCGAAGTGATAACATCGACCCACGCAACACACCCATGAGTTTGAAAGAGAGAGTTGAGCAAGTGAATGATGCAAGCGGCTGCAAGCAAACGGAAGCCCAGTTTTTATTTGAAAGGGGCCCACTAAGTGGTGAGGTAGTAAAGGGACAAGATGATGTCTCTCGAGGTCATCAATACCTTGGCGGATGGGACGTGCCACAGAATTATAAAAAAGCTGCAGAGTGTTATGCCAAGGCAGCCGAAAAGGGTAATCCGGAGGGAATCTATAATTTAGGTGTCTGTTACGCAAAAGGGAAAGGGATGCCATTGGATCTGACCAAGGCGTATGAATACTACCTCCGAGCCGCTAACATGTCCCCTGATACGCTTGGAATGGTGACAGCAGCAAAAAAGAACGTTGGAGTAGCCTCTGCGCAACATGCAATTGGAGAAATGTATGAAAATGGAATTGAAGTTGAGCAAGACTATGTCGAGGCAGCAATTTGGTACACAACAGCAGCAGAAAACGGCATGGGCAGCTCGGCGAACAACCTTGCTCTATTGTACATGAATGGACTTGGGGTTCCAAGAAATGTTAAAAAAGGGGAAATGTATTGGAATCAGGCTGTCATCTTGAAAGATCCGAATGCCGCAGCGTCGCTTGTGTACTTTTACATTGAGCATTTTGAGCCTACCAAAGCGGAAGCAATGTTCAAAACAGGAAAAGCCTTGGGTCATGTAGGGTTGCAGGATATCAGTGACGAAGAATTCAAACTTATGGCCAGTTCCAGTTTTGCAGTTAGAAAAGACTTAGAAAAAGCAGTTGAGGCATTTGAGGATCTTCATGGGTTGGATATTAAGGGACTCACTTTCTTGGAGAGAAATATGCGTCTAATATCATATCAGAATCCGAATATGAAGGAGTTCTTCAGTGCTGCCAATGCGATCAATAGTATGAAGGGCTCGGGCGGTACAATTGATAAATCAGATCCATTTAATGAAGAATTATTTAAGAAGGCAGCAGTAGGCTCACTTGTTGCAAGAAAGATACTCAAAACTCAAATGCTGAGCATTCAACTTACAAACTTTCTCTTGGCGAAAGAGAACTTCAGTGATGATGAGATGAATTCTATACTAGAATTGGCTTATGAATGCTGCACTCTGGAATTGCACGCGTCCCTCATTCCAAGGGAAATGGAAGTGGCAAGCAAACTGAAGAGAGTTATTGGGCACCTTTTTCACACCAAATGCGACGGGAGTGAAAGCGACGACGACATGAAAATTCGATTATGCTACGTCTCCATTAATTTGATATCGGCAATGGAAACTCCGGATGACTTTGGGTTCGAGATACTTAAGCAAGGGCTCCGAATGTATCCTGATAATTTCCACTATTATCACCTAATCTCGAGCGTATGTGGCTTAAAAAACGACACAAAGTCTGGCTTACACTATGCAGAAAAGGGATTGGAGAAATTTCCAGATGAAGTTGAGCTACTTTACTCAAAAGCTGTTCATCTACGCTCTCTCCTCACTGAAAACGACGAGGAATCAACAAAGAAAGTTATCGTTGCCTACACAGCTTTCCTTTCACATGCTCCCAAAGAACATCGTAAAGTTCCAGAATCTTATTACGCTTTGGCAAGTCTCCACATACCACAAACATCATCGACAGACCGGATGACATCTTTGGACGATAAAGATGCAGTAAAAAAGATGAAATATTATTACAAACTCGGAAAGGAATCAGAAAGCAGCATGCTACCTTGCTATTTGCCATACAAGAAATCTGGCGTGCAGAGTTTGGTTAAATTAATTGTACAAGCTTTACCCACACCGCAAAATACCGAGTCGAAAGCTGTTCAGGAAAATATTCTAGAGAAGAAGCAGTACCTGGCAGACCCAGAAAGAAAGCGATTAATCCTTCAGCATCGCAATAAGTTTAAAGGATGGAAAACGATGGTCCATCTTACCCCTAAAACAACAGCTCCCAAACTGACACAAACGACTCCTCAAAAAATATCCGGAATGACTGCAATTACATTGAAAGAAATGAATCCAACATCTGACTTCATTTACGAGAATAGAATGATTGAGCTCACAATAATTGAAGACCCGTTCTTTGGCATGCCGTCAATTCATCTTGTTGCCGAGGACGAGAATGGGGACGCCACTCGTCTCTACATTTACAACGTTGGTCAGAACAAGGAAGCAGAGGAGAATTTAGGTTTTGGATGCAAAGTAGCCATTCTCAACCCATATTTGCGGATTGGTAGCCAGGACGAGACTAATGGAATACGAAATGATGATCCGAACTGTCTCATGTATTTGGAAAAGGCAAAGTCCATGTGCAGGTTCTGCGGGGAAGAGAAAGCTTTAAAATCATGTAGAAGATGCAAAAGAGCCGGCTATTGTTCGAGACAATGTCTGGAAAAGGACCGGAAAATAATGAAACATAAACTCATCTGCTCAAACCTGCAAGGCTAAGCGACCAAAGGGTTGGCTGGTGGTGGAAGTTGTAAGAAATAAACATACATGCATTTTAACAATTATTTAGCAGTTCAATTTTCCAGCTTGTTGATACAGTGTTTAGCTGAATTTTTACTTATTCTCACGTTCCCCCAATCAGTTAAAATATTTTACATTATTTATATCTGTTAAATATGGATGAATTTTTAAGAAAATAAAATACATCGAGCTGGTGAATCAGTGTTTTCGCACGAATGGTTGTATAATAAACCTGGCAATCAGGAATGTAGACAACTAGCAACTTGACTGACAGATGACATTTGACCTTAAAACTGTTTAAA
>JAQGAP010001192.1:0-22080 GCA_034697805.1 Orchesella bifasciata | reverse complement strand
CTAAACATGTTTAGTATATGTAGTATATAGTCGAAACTCGATAGTATAATGGAAATATAGTATAAGCGGAATTTTTGTATAAAAAATTAGTATAATGGTGCTTTAGTATAACCTCGGAATTTTAGTATAAACAACACATTGCAGAAACTTTATGGAGTCTTTGTCTGCATATTTTACAACAATTATTCACGTTATGTTTAGTAATTTAACGTTTAGAAGTGAAGTTTAGAATCTTGGATTGAATCATATTATTTCTTTTTCGTGGTCACATTAACATTGAAACACACTACATTGAAGAAGAATAACTCCTGAAGCGTGGTGAACAAACTAATCAGGATGGCACAGGAAACAAATCCGGAAATTCGTAGTTAAAATGGCTTTTGAATGATTATTTGGCTGAGATGCTCAGTATAGAAAAGAATAAAAAGTATAGAAAATTCTCGAAAATAAATAGGTTGGGTTATGAATTGGTTAGGTTTAAACCAAAAAAACGAAGAATTTGTGTCCTCAATGCAGACCGTCAAATTTCAGGGGTTCAGAAATTTACATTTTCAATATTCCATTCGAATTCAAACTTATGAAATTTTACATAGGTCTGGCTTAAGCATAATAGAATTTAGACAATGATGAGTTATGCAAAAGACGGTTTATGCATCTATGATTTATACAAAAATTCCGCTTCTACTATATTTCCATTATACTATCGAGTTTCGACTATATACTACATATACTAAACATGTTTAGACTAAAATTCACCGACCCGGTAAAATGAATGGATGACCCAGATATGGTTTGTAAATGCTAGCAGATAAGTGGTTTGTATAACGCCATTTTTGGAGAAAATTTGAAACAGAATGGAAAGTTGTACTCCGTTTGGGAATACTCCCAAACCCGGGTGCGGTGCTTGCTTACTTACCTGACTTTATTGACATGGACTAGATTCAGTATCTGGTTTTGCCATGTCTCAAACGGAATCTTAAAAAATACGGTTTACGATTTCCTTTTTACATTCGGTATTTCCTGTATGTATGAAATGCCGAATGTTATTAAAGAAGGACTGATAGTAAGTAGCAGGAAGACATGTCACTTGAGTATGCTCACGTTCAAGAACTCGTTCTAAAGTATGTAGGAGTTTTTTAAAAAATCACTGATTTTATTTGTATATTGGAACAAGGCTCTGGGGTAACGTGAAAAGTACACCGTTATACGAATACCATATATTATGAATGCTCAAAGACGTTTTCAAATTGCAAATTAAGTTCATTCACTACTATTCCTTTAATGGATGTACTGTCTGGCCAAAGCAAAATGAGACCTCGGGCAGCGCAAGGTGCATGTACTAGCCGAACCATCGAGTTCGCGCCTCCCTTAATAACGGATTTGGGGCATTGTGATATCAGCTGCTAATTTTGCCTAGCAGCTATCAGCCAGGTCTCATTTTGGTTTGGCCCTATAGTATGTATGTATGTTTCATTTTTTTGGCTTTTTTGTAAAAAAATTAAAAAGTTCATTAGCATTGCGTGAACCCATTTTGCAAAAAAGTACACACTTGAATTGCATATTATTGGGAATTGTACATTTTATGTATCACGGCGTATGGTGGATTTGTTGTGTGATTCACACAGTGTGAATCAGTTTCCTGATAAAAGACTTCATTTTTCATATATATGTCTAGTAAAACTAATATTTCGTGATATTAACTAAATGAGTCACAACGGAAATACGACTCGAGCAATGTATTATGGCATTGAAAATGACATGGCTTGCTGTTCCATAAATTTATTTCATTATTCCATTTATTCCATTTTCGCTTTAACTTTAAGTTTAATTTGTTATTAAAGTATGTATTAAATCATCCTATTTTCATTCCTCCATATTAAAATTCTTTCAACATTTGCTTTGTTTTTTGTTATTGTGCTTGTTCGGCATTCAAAAGCAAAGCTTTTATCGGTACACTTTTCTATTAATTTTAAACAAGATATTTTAACAAAATATTATTACTACAACCCACACCTAAAGGATTAAGAATATTTATACGAATAAAGACACGACAACTTTAACAGCGTTTGAGAATATGGATACATAATACATAGGCGATAAAACTAAAAATGGAAAATTAGTTTTAATATCGCAGAAATTTAAACATCAATTGAACACTAGATTTAATTCTAGTTGATAACACAACTGGAGTTTTTGGGTGTGTAATTTTTGTCAGTGTCATGTTCATCAGTGTCGTTTTTATCAGTGTATAAAGTGCAACTCCTCGTGAACTCAAATATCTCAATGTCGTTTCATTACAGGATGCGGAAGCCTAATTGAAACGATCTTTGTTTAAAAATATTTCTGCTCGTGCTTCTCTTAGGTGGGTGGTCAATGCAGCAAATGAAAGGTAAGACATTTTGCTATAGAGAAACAGATGGTCTCAACTGAAAATCTTAAAATGCCGAAGAAATAGACACAAGAAGAGGATAGTGTCATAAAGACACTATTTGTAGCAGGTTGCATTACACTCGTTGGTATAAGAAAAAATCTGTCCTGCATGTGCAGCTACTCGTCATTTGCAAGACAAAAATGAGGGAAATATTACTCACAACAAACCTTACAAAACGATACATTTATTATGTACCTTTAGGTACATATTAAGAAGACCTTGTATCGCGTCTGTCGTCGTCCGTCTGTGGGCACGATAACTCTCGAACCGCTCGACTTTTTGAAATTCTGATTTCACCAGTCGATAGATGAGGTCAAAGCGGAGGATGAGTTTGAAGATGGGTTATCTGGGGTCACGGGAACAAGGTCAACTGATAAGCTAAACCAATATGATAAGCGTCACATATAGCTTGTGATACATCATTCCAAAGCTACTGCAGTGCTGATTATAAATATGCATTGCAAATTTAAATCCGAACTTCCGAACAGGTTCGAAAAGCATGATTAAGTGTTTCGAATAACCAACATAACTTGTGATATATCATTCGGAAGCCATTGCAGTGCTGATTTTAAATATGCAGTCGGGAAGTCGAACGAGGTCAAAGGTCACGCACAAATGTTACACTTGGGTTGTGATGTATCATATGAAAGCTAGTTTATAGAAGATTTCATTTATGATTCCCATGTCACAAATTACGTAGCCATGTCTAAAGGTACATGGCTACGTCTCGATTTGTCGGGTTTATTTTCCAATCGTTTTAAATAATGCTTAGAAGTTACATAAATTCCTATTTTACTTTTTACTACTTTCATAACATTACACAAACCTTTTTAATACTTCTGTGACCTGTTTTTGCTTATAATTTTGTCATTATATAATGCTTATGTAACGTTTGGTTGGAATATTTGATTGTGTGTAATAAAATGCAAGTTTTGCAAATTATATATACATATTCTAAAATATGGTTTTTCCGTGATTGATTTTGAAAACCAATTAAAAGACTAACCCACACACGGTTTAACTGATATTTGACTTTATCAAGCTCAGCTAACATTTCCCAACCTAAAACCAGACAAAGGTTTCTGTTATAATAACGCGTATAATATACGGTGTACTAAAGCTATGTCTGGATTTGCCGGATGTCTGAAAAATAGCGGACATGTCTTGGCAGCAATCCAATCTTAACGAATTAGATGTTCAAATTGGTTTTAAGAATCCACTTATAAAGTAATATCTCCGTAATCCGTAAAGTTTTTAAAATACAGTCCAACATAAACTAAATCCATTGGATCTAGGAAATGAAGCAAATCCTTTTCGCAATTTAAACACCTCCGGTTAATTTAAAGTAACTCTTACAACCTTCTACACGAACACGAAAGCCACGCGCCACTCATTAGTGGTAGCTACTCAATATTAAGTCTCGTTGCCATCGCTTGTTTGTTGTTTCGCCGGATTCTGTCTGATTGACCGGATGTCTTAGCAGACGTGTCTCTTTCTACTAGCATGAACTCTCGAATCTCAGAACCAACCAAAATACACTCACTCAGACGAACGAAGCGAACTGGATTCCATTCTTTCCGGAGAAAGTTTTTTTGTTTGTTTCTCATAATAGTTGACACTGCTAGTTCTTTGTTTAAGAAACTAATACTATTATAACGGCTAATAAGTTCACGTCCCTGAACATTTCCAGACTTAAAGCCAATTAAATTTAGTTGATTTAAACAAATTGACATGTAAGATAAGTTGTGCCCTTAACGGATAATTTACTCAAATTTCCCCTAAACTCAAAGCTGTCATCTCTTCTCTTTATATTTACTCGAAATCAGAATATCTTTTGACAATTATAAAATGAAATCGATGTTTTTACTAGCAATTTTCTTGGCTGCAACTTCCCAAGTTGTTGGTTCTTCGTGCTTATCATGCCTTTTTCCTCACTTGAATACAAACTGGGAGAACTATGTTCTCTACTTCTTCAATTCCAGCAAAATCGCTAATGGCAGCTTTATTCCAGATTCTTCACTGCTGCCGAGTTTCGCAAGCATCCAGAATGGAACTGTACTGGGGAGGGAACATTACAGATATTCCGACACATTTAACATAATCATTAGTCCAATCCAGCACAAGCGCGAATGGGGTAGTTTTGGCCAGTCCGTTAATGCATTTAAGGAAACTGTTGTACCCTCACGAACATTATTTATGTTGATTTGGAGACATCTTCAGCTCGTAAAAGGTCAGATATTTGAGCAAGAAGTTAAGCGACTGAATTCCATTCTCGCAAATTGGCACACAGTTCTTCTAGTATTTCCAGTGCTAAAGGTTATTCTTACGTTACCTCAGAATTTCGAATGCATTCCCAGCAAAACTTCAGTTACAATAATTTGTCGCGGATACTGTTCTTCCGCTCCTATTCTTGCAACTCACTTTGCCCAACTGTGGAGCGAAAGAGATATTTACGAACTTCATCTAAAACTATTTTGGAATACGAACAGTAAAAAACTCACCGCGCTGGCCTCCTTGAGTTTTGATTGGCTTGAATTCATCCAAAAGCTGCCAAAAAACGTTTGCCTTAACCAATCCAATCGGATGAATTATAGATGCGAAAGTGAGATCATGTCACTTTACCTTTTTTCGGAGAGTCACAACATTTCACTTTCCTTACTAGACGGTACTGTAAAAAACCTCATAAACTTTAAGTATGCACAGGTTTTTCAAGGTCCCGAAATTATAGTTGGAAGGGTTGCATTTTCAAAGTTAGATTTATTTACCACTACTCGCTTGCATTTTAACACTTTCGACTCAAAAACAGTTCTTTACTGTTCCAGAAAGAAGGAGAATGAAGAAACACTTGCCAACTTTTCATTGTGGGAGGAACCCTTCACCACAGAAATATGGATGGCAACGTTGAGCGTACTCTTTTTTGCATGGTTTTGGTGCTACAGGGTTCACCAACAAGCTGGAAAAGTAGTTGAGAAATTTGTAGGATTTATTGCCAGTGTTTTTGGAGCATCGGTCAATCCTCGCCATTTTATCATATTTAATTCAATGGCATTTCTCATGGATCAACTCTATTCAAATGGATTTACCAGCATCATCACTGTCACTCTAGCACCCAAAGGACCGTTCAATACGATAAAAGAATTCGTCGACAAAGGATACAAGATCATTTACGAGCAACCCTACTTTTCTCTTTCTCCTAACGAACTATTTTGGAACGAATTTAATGCATATAGTATATCTACGGAAGAGGCTTTCAACGTGTCTGACGTCGTCCTGAATTATGAATATATAAATATGGTGACTAAATTAGGTTTACGCCTTGGAAAGATGTATAATACATTAAAGTCAACATATTTAACACCTCAGTTCCAGAAGTTGATGAGAAAAACCGGTGATCGATTTCATTGTTTCGAGATCCTTCAAAAATTTGATCAAATGTTGTGGAGTTGGTTAACCAAAACGGAAAACCAATACTGGCTCAAGGAATCTATCCAGAAAATCGTTGCATCTGGCCTTTTCTACAAATGGAAAGAATGGTCAGATTGGCATAGATTGTTAACTTTGAAGTTGCACTACGACAATGTGAGAGGAAAGCCAGAGCTGGTTGACATCTCCAAAATAAGAGCAGTGGTTATATTTTGGGCTGTGATGCTGGTAGCTTCAATGGGAGTATTTATAATTGAGCAAGAAATATCGTTTAGTCTTTTGAAAGTGTGTCAACAGTTTGCAAAAATATGCAATCGTACGCCAAAGGCATCGGTTGTACTGTGGAGACATTGTTTAAGTCGACGTTCAAATCACCGAAATCCAGTTATTATTGTCCGTACTGCTGATAATAGTTTATAAGTATGAGCACACAACAAGCTGAAACTTATCTTGTACAGTTCTGTATAAGCAAATTCTGAGTTTTGTAGTAGATGAAATGATTTGTGTAATACACTTGTGACTTATGAATAATCTGACGAATTGTCTCACTGAAGAAGCTGTGAATGCTTTCCTGAAATTTATCTACTACTCTAGTATGGACGATGATTTCATCAACAGTCCCAGCATCTCTTTAGAACTTTTACGGGTTGCTCTAGAGTATGATATTAAACCACCGGGTTTTGCATCTCTTCCAGTATGCTTTAAAATTACATGCTGGGTATGCAGATTTGAAAGAGAAAGCAGTGAATGTTATCAAATCGTGAGTGAAAGCAAAATCCACTGTTAATACCATAAGTGAGTTTCGTAAGTATATTTTGTTGTGTTTTATAGAAAATCTGACGAGTTGCGTGGATGCACAGCATTTAAAGATCTCTACCTGAAAGATATTGAAACTGCGAAGGAGATGTTTCTACTTTGTTTGAAGTAATGGTGATTGATTGATTAGAAAATCCAGTGTTACAGACAAGAAATTTAAGTAAACAAGTGTACTTTGTAAATTGTAAAACTAATTTTGTGTAATAAAATGCAAGTTTTCTTTTCTATTTCTCATTTTACCCACGAAAGCTTTACTTTCGACATTTGTGCATTGATAATTCAATGAACCATGCAGCATTTAAACATCCCATTAAATCGAACTTGCCAGAAGACACAATTCAATATTTCCAATTGGAACGACTATAAAAAGCATTACAGTCAATGTAAAAATTTACTCTCCGCTCCTGGTGATGCCGTTAAAAGATTAATCATCATGATAATGTCATGTCAAAAACCAGTTGGTAAGGTTGCACTGGTGACTAGCTCAGTGTTAATATTTCTGAAAATTAAAGTTACCTAACCATAAATCCTCATTCGTATATTCATGAAACGCGTTCAACGTCACTATCTTGAAGTATATTTGAAATATTTGTGTATATTCAAAAATAATTCAATATTCTGTTGTTCAGTTCCAACATTCTGGGGTCCCAGAATCTGAAATCCTTAAAGGCTTATGTGTTGAGCTGATTACTTCTCATGCAGCTGTCCCAATCAACCAAAGGTTGAGAACATGAGATTGCTTTCGTGTGTATTTACTACAAATATGTCATTTATCTCCTTTCATATCTATCATATCGATTGAAAACGGTGTTACGAAATAAAAAAACGAACACAGCTGAAGATATCCTTATCACGATGACTTTACGCCTGTAATCAAGCGTGTCAATCAAGCCAATACGATTTGGGTAATTAAACAAAAATTCCTTGCGAATTAGTAGCAAAGTTGCCAGTATCCGAAGATGAGTGCAAAGTTTACAAGACCCCGGCTATTCGCCCTGGTACTTCAGCGGCAGGGCTGGTAGTGCTAGTTATAGCTGTTGTGGTGGGCTGGGTAGTGGTTCCAAACGTGATAGATGGAAGGGTCAAAGATGAAACACAGCTGGTTGAATCCTCAGATGTTTGGGAGAAATGGAGAGACATTCCTATTCCGATTTACCTCAAAGTCTGGTTCTTCAACGTGACGAACGCTGAGGAATATGGAAATACGACCAACTCGGACTGGAGTAAGATTCCAGTGTTCGAAGAAGTTGGGCCTTACGTGTTTAAAGAGACTAGAGCCAAGCATGACATCAGGGAGGGGCCGCTTGACACGCTTTACTACAGACAGAGCATCACGTACGTGTTTGATAAAGAAATGAGTGGCGAAGGACTCGATGAAAACGATGTCGTCACCACTGTTAACCTTCCTTTTGTCGTAAGTTCTGCTTTATACAGTTTTTATAATATTTAAATGCGTTTTTAAATGCATTTTCTGTTTTCCAGGCTGTGATAACGCTGCTCCAAATAAACGAGCAACTCCACATGCTGGGAGACGCTGTTCTGAGGTCACTGTTGTCTTCTGGTGAAACTATTTTTGCTGGAGCCAAAGTCAACGAGGTGCTGTTCAACGGGGTGGAGTTAAAGCCAGTTTACAAGACTGTTGAATTAGCAGCGAGAGCCCTTGGCATTCCACTTCCTGATGAAATTCTTGACGGAGAGTTTGCCTACTACAGAAAAGTTAGTTTTGCAAGCTATCCATGTCTGATTTTATATTTACTTTAAATGTTTAAAATAATAGAAAAACGGGACGAATGGGACGAATGGGGAAGGAGAGTGGCGGGTTTACAGGGGCGTCGAAGATACGACAATGTTCAATGTTATCAAATCAGTCAACGACGGGAAAACTAGGCTCGCACCCTGGTGGAAGGATCACTGCGCCATGATCAACGGAACTGACGGCACTGTAAGAAAATTACATTACTTTTCAATTTTTATTTATCCTCATCTTAACGCTGGTGTATTTTAATTTTTAGATGTTCCCCCCATTCATAACGAAGGACACTCGATTAAACTTCTACGTGCCCGAGATTTGTCGCTCGATCTTCATAGAATACGACCCTGAAACGGAATTTGAAAGGATCAAAGGTTCACGTTGCCCCCAGAAATGTTCACAGACCCTTATGTCTACCTCCAAACATGTGTTTCTGCATGGACGTGAAGGGAGAGTTCAACAACTCGTGTAATTTCAACGGAATGGGGAGATTATTCAGCTGTAAAGCAGATGTTCCTGTGACGATTGGAAAGCCCCATTTTCTAGACACTGATGAGTGGGTTCTGGAGAAAGCGAGAGAGTTTGGAATGCACCCGCAAAGAGATGCGCATGATCAGTGTTGGCAATAAGCAAAACAGCGCTTTCTTGAAAATCTGCTGTTTTGCTATTTAAGCAGCTTTTTTGCTTATCACATTTGCGTGCTGGTTTGCTGTTTTGGAAAATTTTCCTTCAGAATTACATTTTTTCTTCAGAAAACCATCTTAACACAATTGTAAAAACCTCTAGTTTATATATGCAAACCAGTTGATTTCGCTTGATTTTGCAATGCCACAATGAAGTCATTGTCATATTATTCATACGAATCGGTCTCATACCTAACAGTGCCATACTGAATCCAGCAAAACAGCAAAAAAGCACCAAAACAGCAAAAAAGTGTCAAAACAGCTAAAAATCAAATCCGCAGGAATTTTTCACCAAAAAAGCGCTTTTTTGCCAACACTGCGCATGATACTTACATCAACCTCGAGCCGGTATGAACTAGTTACTTAAAATTAATCATCATTTTTGTTTTAAAATCGGATTTAAATTTTAGAACACTGGTTTCCCGTTGCAAGCACACAAGCGGCTTCAAATCGGCGCAGAGATTCAGCCACTGAACGCCACGGTGACGTTATTAACCCCGTTTAGAACCATCCTTCACATTATCCTCATCCTGCCCAGTATTTTGGGCTGATGAGCAGGCAGTGCTGGATGAAAAGTTAATTGATGAGATCAAAACTAAACTTACGAATCCACTCAAAATCGTTACGATAAGCAAGTGGACTGCGGTTGGGATTGGAATCGCTTTGTTTCTTGGCGGAGCTGCTTTTTTCACTTACTCCTGGTTTCATTAATGAATAAACCTTTCATGAAATTATGATATGATATTATTATCCGAGTTTTAAATAAACCCGACAATTCGAGATGTAGCGATAAACCTTTAGACATTATAAATACATAATTGGTGACTTGGGAATCATAAATGAAATCTTCTATCAACTAGCTTTCATTTGATACATCACAGCCCACGTGAGTCATTTGTGCGTGACCTTTGACCTTACTCGACTACCCGACTCCATTTTTATAATGAGCCCTGCAGTAGCTTTCGATTGATATATCACAAGCCATGTTAGTCATTCGAAACATTTAATCATGCTTTTCGAACCTGTTCGGAAGTTCTGATTTAAATTTGAAATCCATATTCATAATTAGCACTGCAGTAGCTTTTGAATGACGTATCACAAGGTATATGTGACGCTTATCATATTGGTTTCGCTTATCAGTTGACCTTGTTCCCGTAACCCCAGATAACCCATCTTCAAACTTAGCCTCTGGTTTGACCTTAGCTATTGACTGGTGAAATCAGAATTTCAAAAAGTCAAGCGGTTCGAAAGTTATCGTGCCCACAGACAGACGACGACAAACGCGATACAAGGTCTTCTTAATATGAACCTAAAGGTCCATAATAAATGTTTACGAGTTTTTCTATCACTTTTGAATTATCATGCATTTAATTTTCATGCATTTTCGACATTGTGTTCCAGTTTTAAAGGGTCCGAATCGAACCTGATTGCAAAAAAAATCATGTTTAAACTCCATTTCCAATATGACATAGCATGTTTCAAAGATTTTACCATGAGCAGGCACGTGCCGTGCTAAAATTGATTCAAAAACACTTTCATAATTTTCTGGGTTATTTCAGGTTGAAATATACATACTACAAAAAATTAATCCAGAATCTCAAAATTGGAAAGAGAAATTAACATTAATTCATATTTTGAAATTATATTTTAAATTATAAACACTATCATATTTTTGTGGTTTAAATTAAAAGCACTAACATCATAGATTTATCTTGGAAAGCTTGATTGTGCTAACAGGTTCTGTCTTACAACCATCAAAAAATCTTAGCCAAAGGTTCCGGCTTATTTAAGAAACAAGCCATTCAACGTCAGCAAAATGGATTGTTTTTGCTTCAAATCGGGTTATTTTAAATTTTATTGCACGTTTCTCTTACATCCCCAGATTCTCTACATTGCGCTACTTAGCGTGTTTATTTAAATGATAATCCAATTAGAAACATTTCGAAACAAACTGTGGAAGAAATTATATTTCACATTTGTGAAAGTTGGCTGCATGTTTTATTGCATGTGAATCAGGACTGGGTTTAAAAATGCATGGACTTTTTGAAGTAAGCAGCTCCCATTGAACAAAGAATTGTTCTGGTTATTATGTACATTATACATAACAGAATGGCAAAGTATAGTCTACCTTTTCTGATAGGAGTATATTGAGTTGTATCCACATATCATAAATGCATAGCATGCTGATATACTTCAGTTTTTCTCTCCATCAGACATTTGATGCTATGTGTTTTTTAACCGGCTGATGGAGTACACCATATCATTGTGAACGGAATTTGATTCATTTTCATATCCCTTGTGTACATTTCTAGTACAAGAGCAAGTAAACAAACCAACAAAAATTTAGGCGTATTTTCTGACTGTTTAGCAGTTGTCTTTGTTTAAAATTTTAAATACAGTTCACTGTATAATAGAAAAAGTAGGAAATAAAGCACTACACGAAAGCAAAAAGGAGGTCAACACTTGAGTAATAATTTGAATTGCTCAAGAAACTGCAATTCGGTAAGTGAAGTACAGAAATTTTAATTACAGATGCAAAGCGTTGATTTCTCAATGGTCGGTGTTTGGATGACTAAAATTTATCTCAAATCTCTTTAAAAAGTCGGACTTCTGAGGATGCATTCGATTAAACTGAGCAGCGATATATTTACTCCTTCCACTCTGTTTCAGTTGGAACCCCGTGAAATAATCAATGCATAATGGAATATATGAAATCAAAGGTAATTCAAGAAACTAAAATATTGTACACCATTTAACAGATTATTAACCTCTTATTCATATTATGCAGCGTTATTTTAGGACGGTTGTGGAATGGCTACACGTATATTATTCCTCAATATTTTGGGAACATCGAAAATGCAAGCTGCTGAGACGGATACGCCGGCTGTAATCAGCATTCCAACAAGTAGGTAAGTGCAAATTGATAAACCTTGTTGTAATGTTACTGGGCTGATGACCAAATATTTATTTTACCTTTCAGTTAACTGTGCTGAAAAGGACAAAACTATCATCCACCTTCAGAATCGTGATGATGATGAGATTCAAAAAGGTTGGACCAGCATTTCAACGTCCTACAGGATAGATTACGACACCTAGCCATGTCAAGGGTCACATTGAATCTGCCTATCCTCTCTTGCACAGCGAGGAGGAAATTTTGCATGAAGATGGACAAAGAGGTACACGTCTAATTTGACATAATATGACATTTATAAGCTGTTTCATTTTACCAATAAGTAAATTCAATTCAAAATTGTTTGTTCTAGGTAAACACCAAAAACTCTTGCAACCAACTGACGAAGTTTCATCTGTAAAATGAATGCCTGTTCTACTCACTCAGTTCAGTACAAAGAAGAGGTTAGTATTCAAAAAGTTTAGTCAGTCAGCGTTCAGCGTGCAAATTTGCACTCTTTGGTCATTTTGCAGCCAAAAATGAATTATTGGCGTGCAAAATAGCACTCCAAATTGAATTAAAAACTTTGAAGTTCTGGGAGACCAAGAGAATTAACTGCACACCTATGGAAAAATAAGTTTCTTGGTCTACATGATTTTAAGGATTTATTACCGTGTGCTAGAATTTTAAAGATAATAACTTTAAAATTAAAAATCTCAAGTTACACACGGTAGAATTAAAGCGCACACAGTGATAAAATCTTTAAAATCATGTAGATCAAGAAACTCATTGTTCTATATGTTGGTCCAGCTAATTCTCTTGGTCTCCCAGAATTTTAAATTTTAATTCAAATTTGGAGTGCAAATTTACACTCTGTCATCTGTGAGTGCTATTTTGCACGCTAATAATTCATTTTTGGCTACAAAATGACCAAAGACCTTAAATTTCACGCTGACTGTTAGTACAGAAATTACCAGCTCGATTAGCTCAGTTTTAGTTGAAATCAAATCTTTCGAATTGATGGGAGTTCGGATTCATTGTTAATATAATGTTCACTAATGCGTTTCTACGCTTTGCTCCCATTTTCAGACTAAAGAATGTACCTGGTTGTCGGTTGTAAAGTCAGTGTAGCAAATCTGTGTGAATGTGAGCTAGCAAAAGATTCAAAAGTGAGTAAGTAAATAAATTCAAACTCAAGTTTAAAGAAAAACTGTTAAGAAAATATTATAAAAATGTTTTTTTACTGGAATTATTACTGTTTGTTAGAAATTTTCTATGGAAGAAGTTGACTGGATTACCAGTCCTTCAGAAAAAATGATCGCGTGATCTCTATACGGAATCCCTTTTCTTGACGTTGGAAGTAATGGAATTTAAATTTGTATTATGCGATTACAAATCAAATAATACCAGTGTGTTTTACTGCAATAATAATTTTTAATGTAGAATAAGTGGTTGAGGTAGGTTTTCAGGATAAAACACAACTGATAACACGTGCTGAAATGATCACGAAACTCATTCTGTCGACTCGACAGTGTCGAGTATAATATGCTTAAAGACTGTTAATTTTTATTCAAGTTTTTCTTTCTAATATCAAAAATACAATAGTAGTTTATATCCATTTTTATATAGCATCACAAACGTAAAAATTATACATAGTTTACCAAAGATCAAGTTATAAATTCACAGAATGTCACCCTGTACTGTAGGTTCTGTAAATGGGTTATAGTGTAAAAACTTGCCAAATCACAACCAGTTGGTCTTTAAATCTGTAAACTGTAATTAAACATTTATATTCCTTCCCGTTTTACTGGAAACTAAACAGTGAACCTAACAGGGCAAACAGTGTTTAGCCAGTGTATTATTATTTTGTGAAATTGTTCAATGGAAATAGTGAACTAAAATGGTTTCATATTTTGAGACGAGTTAAAAGTAATTCAATGAAATTGAAATTGTACAGAAATAGGTCTCACATCAACAAGTATTTCACTGATATTAACGTTTAATTTTTTCCGTTATAGATGGGTGTCGATAGAATGCCATATTAGCTGCCTCCCTTTGTAAGCTAAATCAGTTAGATCCGAATGACTTGGAAATTGTCACATCAGTGAGGAAAAGCTTGCAGTTGTGTAAATAATGGAATGTAGGTTTGTATTACAAATAATAATATAAAAAAATATTACCACAATACAATTTTATAAATGTTGATCACCGGTTCTTGTAGTTTTCAGGTGACGTTACTATAAACACCTTCTGTTACCACTTTAAATTGTTATTCTATTACACAAGGTGAAATGAAGACGGTAACAGCGTTGACATGCTTCCAACATCGTATGAAGATACATGCAAGAAAATATGCAGGTGATCATGATTGTGTATTCCTACCGTTAGTGCAGACGATATATTTGTTTTTAATAATTTTGAATTTCACTACCATATACTGTTAGATTTTTGCTCTTGCTCTCGTTCAGCAAAAATAGAATAATTATTTCAAGATTCCGAAAATATAACTCTAGAGATTCACAAAATGTCAATTAGCGCTTTTTAAATAAATTGAATTGTTACAGAATTGGTAACTCACAATAGGTTGTTGCTCTGTGAAATATTGATTTTTTCAAAATAATGAAATCAGCCAAACTGTTTAAGAAAAGTAAAAAATATCATTTAAATACAATTTTTTTTTCTTTGCACACTGAGTTTTGAGTACACATTTTAATGCAAACTAAGTATTTACTCACGATAACAATACATTTTCAACCCTAAAGTCGGAACCAATTGTAACTGAAAGGAGCACGCGCGATTTGAACCAACCGAGTGAAAATTGGAAACTTTCTTGACAACGCAGTCAGTAGAATTTGCTGTGCAGGAAGAATCTATTTCGCTTTCACCATTCACATGCAACAACAAGGCTTATTATACTTGATAAATGCATCTTTAAATGGTTTTTATATATAGTTTTTGAGTTGAGCTACGCCCTTCCAGACTAGCATGTCAAGAAGAGTAGCTACTGTATAGCAGAGTTGAAAGTAAAGCAATAACGAGCGGTGTATATCTTTGATAGGGAAAGGAAACAGAACTGAGCAGCTTGCAAGCTGTGTTGTGTGTAGCTGTGCGTAAGCTCAGCTCTGTAATACAAACTTGTTGAAGACTGGATAGAAGTATGTAGATTTAATGAAGAGTGAGTTCCCTCTGACTTGGATGGATGATGATGGTAGTATGAAGAAGCTCTCTTTCGGAAATGATCGGAAAGATTCCAGTTGGAAATAGTATCCTATTCAGTAACAGACGACAGAAAGTAAAAATCAGTAGAAGTTAGTAAACGAGATTTTCAGAATGCATTTAATTTAAATTTATAAAAAATCTTTTTGTTTTTTCTTTTTAAATTACGTCGATAATAACGATTTTTAACCTAATGTAAATTTTAAGCAATTAAAAAAACTACCTCAACATAGTTCTTTTCGATTTAGCTGAAAACGGCGTACTGATGACTGACGTTTGCCTGAACATACAAGAAACCATTCTACAATGCCACTTAAATGGGAAACAAGTTTACATTTTAGAGAGTTTTTATTTTACATGATAAATACGGAGCATTGACAAATGCATTATTTAAATTTTGGCTTACTGTTCAGTTTATAAACTTTCATAATATCACATAAGTTTACAAACCAATCCCAGAGCATTCCTTTTTAACTAGAATACCTAGCCACACAATACAATCTAACCACCTATTACTCGATGTAAATATTACAACCACTGAAATGTACGCTAGTGACGTTAAATCATGACAAAAATAACACTGGAAATTCTGACTTACAATGTTCGTCACCCAAATGCACCTTTTAGACGAATAAAAATAATATAAAAATAATACCCCAAGTTGAAATTTTAATCTTAACAAAAATCAACATAGAAGTATTCATCCAGACAACAAGTAACTTTGCCTAAATAATAAATTGCTAATAACTAAATATCTTTCTACGTTCTTATTTAATTGAAAGTTAACTCGCTCTTTTGCTAAACAGGACAACAAAACACTTTTGTTAAATTAAAACATCTATACAAGTTTTTTAAAATCCCGAATGCGGGCAAGGAAATAATCAATAACCCCTCTGTACATAGTGAAAGAAACGACTGAGGAAAAGCAAAACATTTCCAGTATTGTTTCCAATTTTTTCCCAGTCTCCAGCTCATCCCCCTCTGAAGTAACATGCTCACACCGCTACAAGACTGGTAGAACAGTTGACTCGACAAGAATGTATGGATCCACATCTTGCCTGGATGAAACACTTATGAAAATTTCACCTCTTCTCTTCGCAAAATTTGGATAGAATATGAAGGTCAAGTTACGAAACAACTGATGCTGGGGTTTTTTTGCCAAGGGATAATATCGTAGTCAAAACAAATGTGTCCTCAAGTTAAACAGTTTGATGAATTGGATTAATTAGCTGTTGTGGTGTTATTAAAACGTTTTTGTGCTAGTTCAATGTTAATTATCAATCAAGATAAATATGTACAAATTGTTTTGTTTAAATGTTTTCAAAATTTATTAGTCATATTAGATTCATAAGTAATTAAAAGCAAATTAATATTGATGTTTTGGTTTCAGTATTTTTTTATTAGTTTACAGCATATATAGGCTCTTGTAGTGAATTTGTAGTGAATAAATATTAAAGGCTGACAAGTGCACTTTCTAACTACTGGTAACTTAATGAACTAAATTCACATCATACTGTATTCAATCCTAATCCACATCAAAAGGATCTTCACTTGCTAAAGCTTCTCGCTCATCCAACATATTTTTCTGGCTAAACTTTTTGAAGCTCAAAATCAAAGCTAAGCTTTGAGCTTGTTCCACGCTCCCACGCCGCATTTTCTTCTCTTTTCGCAAAATCACACGGAACGTGAACATCACGGAAAAGTTATAATATCCTTCCTTTGGAAGTCGACATGTCAGAGCAACTGTGTACCTGTCTTTGCTGAATGCCTCCGTATCCTGCTTAACAGTGGTTCTGTTGATGACAAGGGTGACTAGGCGCTTGTAAGCGTTAAAAGAATCAAATTGGAGACGACAGTTTTGACTTTCCTCAAACTTGGATTTAGCCCAGGCCCGAGCTCCCAATAAAGCTGAGAAAAGAGTGGACGCATCCTTTTTATTCGCCATTCTTTTGAAGATATACAACTGAAATACAAATCAGTTAAATTATGACATGCTAAAGAGTGTTGAAAGATAATTATTAGTTGTAATCTTGTTTTTATTAAACCTTAAGTTTCAAAATACCCCATAGTCTTTCACCGAGTGGCTTTGCACAAATCTTTTACATTACTTGCTAACCATGCTTACCAACTACGTTTATTTAAAGCTTATTCTGTAGCCTCGTGTGTTCGTAAATTTTATGTAATGGGGGAATGTACCTTCAATTTAAGTTTATAGCCATTTTCTTACTTAATTACTTACGATTGATGAAATGTGGTTGTTGATGTAAGTGTAGAACTTGTAGAATAAGAAAAATTTCACAACACAATCACACACAAACGCTCACGGATTTGATGTTATTCTGGGTGAGTTGTAGTGAAACCTCTATTCTGAAGAAGGCAAAAAAAGAAGTTGTTGCCTGCCTGAATAGCAGTTGTGGAATGATGGTACAGACCGGCTTGTGCGGTGTAGTTATACAATGGTTTGAGAAGCCGGTGGGTGATGTTGCTAATCACTGACACTGACTGTGACACTCCTTAAAAGGAATAGTCTTCAAGATTTGCTTCTCGGTGTTCATGATGATGCTTTCCACTCACTAGCTACTCATGCTTGATGCTTTTGTTATGCATAAGCATCTAGCTATATCCCTTTGGCATGATGACATGCATATTGTCTTTATAGATTTTTTGCTCACTTGTACGTTTACCTTGGAACCCCTTTGTGGTGCATAAATATGTACATTTTAAGCGTATTTAAGCAAACCGGTCCACGGTACAATATACAAACATATAACCTATGATCCGTGTCAATCTAAACAACCTGTGGTACATTTTAAGACGTTTAAATCTTTCTTTTAAATGAAGACTCAAAAGAAAGCTGACGTATATGTATATACAAATGCATCGAGAGAAAGTAGTTTTTTGTTGGGAGACGAGAGCTGTACTGCTTGCTAGAAACTTTCCGGGATGGAAACACCAAGGAGTTAACATATGCAACGTACTTTGAAATTAAAGAAACATTCGCTTCGTCGATAGTAAGCTCATGCTGAGGAATTGCCCCTTATGAGGAGGTCATCGCTATCACAGCAGGAAGTCCAAAAATTATTTTTCTAGGTTAGGTTAGCACTAAATAGGCCACCCTTTTGGTATCAAATTTTTCTGAAATTTCCCCCATTTTGTAAGTTTTATGTTTAATTGGAGATAACTGGCCATTATTGAACGAAACCATCACAAATTTTCCGTTTGCCCAAAGTTTCAACGCTAATGATTTTTCCTATTTTCTTTAACTTCCAGCTGCAATGGCGGCGGTCTACTCATAGTTACCCCTTAGTTGAAGGTAGACTTATGATGCTAAAGAACCATATTTAACTGGTATGGAGACAGCTAAGGGGTAACTTTGTGAAAAAAACTTTTAGAAGTATAAATGCCCTGTTTTGGCTCTAAAATGTTAGTCCTGGGGATAAAAAGGCCCCCTATATCCGTCTGGGTGCATTTTTTGAAACTTAACGCGGCGCCATCGTCCTCTTCACAATAGGATAGCCTAGAAAAACCGCATTTGGTGTGAAACCAACGAAAAAAATTCATACAAAAAACGCCTATGAACAAATTGAGTCTATAATTGGACATTGTGAATCTCGAGATAAAGTGTACAACGATTGATTACATTTATTTTTATAGTTTTAATGAGTTGTTAAATAATTAATTGGCGGTTAGCCAACTGAAATGTTATGGGAATAAATGTTTTCGTTGATACTATATTCATGGGGTTAGGATTGCAAATGTTTTGAAACTCTCTCAATGTTGTAAGTTGAATGTGAGTAATGCTGATGGTGGAGGAGGAAGTCGGTGTGGTTTAATCACAAATCCCTACCCGCCAACCCATCGTTTTATCCAGAAACCGATGTACAGTCACGAGAGTCCTGTTTAAAACTGGAAATCGATTTTTAAAAGTTGAAAATGTAAAACGTTTTAGTTTCTGATAATCAAGTTAAATTTTGATTATGTAGCATACAAGTTACTAGTCTTTAATTGGAAGTAGACAAGTTTCTAATTATGCCCTTTTCCTTAAATTTAAAGCCTACTAGATGCATAGCCAGAAATTATGTCCTCAACTTTTTTGGTTCGTTTATTTTTACTTCGACTCCTAACTCAACCTCAGGAATTATATGGAAGGAGTCCAGCTCCAGACCATATTAACCTGATAAGTCCCAGTACCCGCATGTTTCTTGATAGGATTGCACTGGCTTCCATTGAACATCATCTGCATTTTCAAACACAAGGTTCCTGGTGTTTAAAAATATTAAGCAAGGGGAAAACGGGAGTCAAGTATTTTTACCGTGCATATTAACTTGGGATTCTGGGTTCCGTTGAACACAACTAAATTATGGTAGTCAATACAAGTATCTTCTAATGTTAATTCCACACCTTTTTCAAATATTCATTAGGTTCGACGATAGATTGGAACCATAGATCGGGGTTGAAAACTCTCTCACCACTCACAGTACTCGCAAAACCGTTCCCTCTCCTTACCTCTTTTTTGCAACTAAAACCACTCACCAATCATTCACTCATTTTTCTAATTTTCAGAAATCACTCCTAATCACTCTTTTACAGTAAGTGTTAGTATTCCTTCCTCACTCTTTTTTACAATTTTCGAACCCCAAACCGACCCCTCAGTACTTTCACCTACAAAGAACCATTTCCAAACCAAGATATTATCAATTCTTAAATAATAGGTGTTATAAAATAAAAACTTCCACTTTCCTCACGTCCATTCAAACGTTCTTATTTTACTGGATTTATGGCCTTTTTCACAGTTTTTAGGAGGCTAAGAACCTTTCCTTCAAACTCTTTTGCGCGTAATAAACAGGAAAATCTGTCGCATTCCCTTTAATTGGTTCGGAAACCACTCACTACCTCGTATTATTTAGAAATTAAAATCCCTCATATATCCCCTTTTGAGTTTCGCGAACCACTCAGCAATCCCCTACTCGACTTTTGTGAAGGTTCGTACCACGGTAAAAAGTTAGTCAACATTTCATTCTCATCGTGGTTTTTATGGCAATAGATAACTACTTTTGAGTGGGTGAAAATGCACGCGACCTGTGGCATATAAATCTACTTTTGCAAATGCAACCGCTTTACTTGTCGTTAGTATTTCGGGACCTGCGTAAGTAATTGTGTACTTACAAAAATCGGTTTTGAAAATGCTTTCAACTGAAGAAAACGAATGTTGTGATTTACGGACAAGAGGTAAACTGCCAGTATGTCACGAGTACATATGGGATTCATCCGATTTGTTGGACTTGAGCAAACGTTTTTCGGCAAGTTTTGAATGAATTCAAGCCAATCTTTGGAAAAATACACCAAAGTGGTCCGTATTTTACCGTGTATTTGGAAGCTTGGCAATTTGCAAAAAAGGAAAAACCACAAGTTTTTATAAATTTGAATCATGACGATATGATAAATATCTTTATATAGGGGAATAATGCGTGTTACAGAAGTCAGCCAAGGGACTTGATTGCTAAATGTGGTGTTTTAAATGAAAAATAATGGGATTTGAAATGGTTTAAGAGCATTTTTTGTTTATATTTTAATTAATTTCAAATGAACGACGAGAGAGTGAACGTTTTCAAGCATTATTGTGTTTAAATTTAGAGATTTTGTTCAATGCGAACCTGGAAATGGATGGAATCATGTGAAAAAACGATCCAATGTATAGCCAGCTGTGAAAATCGCATGTTTTATGAGCAAGAGTCATCATTGCGTTGAAATGATTCAATGAATGGGCTTCTGCATTTTGGAAGGTGGATCTCTGACATTACAATAAAACGATTTTCGCTTAGGATTTGAGATGTTATAAATGTGAGACATTTTGTTAATATTATATTCTGAGTGTGCCCAAGGACTGAAATTCCTTCTCTTTATTTTTATGAAATTTTATGAATTTAATATGTTTTTGCGGAATTTAAAACTACTAGCAGCAATTGCTCACTACATAGAAGTAAGTAATTATTGCTTCAGTTATCATCCCATTATGTGGCGTTCAACTACATATTGTGCTATTGTCAGAACGGAAACGTGAAAGTTTTAGGGCTTGCATTTGAATAGTAACTCTGAACATGATTTTATACGGCCATACTGTTGAAAATTAATATCTAATAAACTTTACTCCACAAGTTTTCATTAGCATACGTAATCTATAATAGAATGGTTATAAATTTGAGCTTTTCTCGGGGCTCAATTCAAATCCAGCGTTACTAAGGTACATACTTACTCTAGCGACCCCCATGTTCAAATGCGAACGTTTGAGAGTTACTGTAAATATACCATTCACTCTGGCGTTGAATAGAGCCAAAAAAGTCAAAATTAAGACCGTTACCTTAAACTCTTAAGTTAGCTAAGATTATTATCTTTCACCTCTCAGCAGCCAGTGTATTGTGTGGTCCTTGTTCAGGTGCCACACGATTCTATCTGTTCGACACCTCTAACTTAAGTATTTGTAATTTTAAAATTACTACTACCGCTACTATAATGGTAAAATACACTTAAATAATTTATTTGTTCAATTCAATTCATCATCATCATGACCATCGCCACTTGAAGTAAGGTAAATCAGCAGGCATGGTAGACCTGTAGTATGCAGATTATGCGGAATACCAGAATTATAATTTAATACATGGGACTCGACTTCACACGCCCTAAAACCAACTCACTTAGTTCTCTTCTAATGTTAATTCTACACCTTTTTCAAATACACATTAGGTTCGACGATAGATTGGGACCATAGATCAGGGTTTAAAACTCTCTGACCACTCCATGGGTCTTAAACCTTACAAGTGTACTCCTGGCATTTGTCAATTTTTCCAAGTGTTCTCCTTGACCTTTGTCAAAT
>JAQGAP010001191.1:0-22092 GCA_034697805.1 Orchesella bifasciata | reverse complement strand
GCGCACCTTCTCACTATACAATCAGAAAAATATGTATCTCACACTATTGATGATGACGAAAATGAAATTATTCTTGAGTGTATTAATATTGTAATTGACAAATTCTCATCTGACTAAATCTGTAAAAAAAATTCTTTTTGCTTAATAACTCCATTAATACTGTAATTGATTATATTTCTAAAGTTGATACTCTAAATTAACTGTACCTATAAAATTGCTTCTTGAGTTTACGATCTTTGTAATTTGATAAATTATTAAGAAAAATGTACATCCATGTCTATGAAAGAATAACCTGTTGTATCTTGGGATTCATGTGACAATAAATTATTATTATTATTATTATTATTGCCCCGTTGCTGACCATCTGTGCACTTCGGTTTTAAGCAGGTGTTATTCTGGAAAGTTATTCGTTGTGCTAATCTATGTCTCTGTGAAATTAGTGCTTCAAGTATACAGCAAACACAACTAACCATTGTCATTATGCCCCACAACACAAATATTGTAGAAGTTTGACTGTTCTGAAAATTAGCTGGTTCATAGACTTTCCCCTCCTCAGTCACAATGTGTGTCTCACTCAACACCTTGAGTTGGTCTTGTACTCTCTCTGAGTAGCTCAATTTGTAGAACAAATCAATCCACAGGAAATACAAGCCATTTTGGACAAACAACTGGAATGTTTTATATATTTCATCCACTCCGGGTGGAAAAAAGGACCATAAAATAGCTGGAGCAAGTGGAACCAATTTTTTCCCTATGTAACAAATCCTTCTACTACCAACGTCTAAATCGCCACCAACACCATCACTAAAATTTCCATTTACCCTTTTTTCAATCATAGACTGAAGAACATTTCGAACACGAATTACAAACAGCCATGGCCCTATCAATGCCACATTATTGTTGAATGCAAGAGTTTTGAAAAACGTTTCATAGGGCAAGTGTCGCTTCTCGACGTCAGCTCCAGTTATTTTTCTGATGGAATCCATATCAGATATCTGATTGACTGCTAAACGTTTGTTACGAAGAGCCCTATCCATTTTCAATTGATCAAGAATGCCTGACAGCTGGAATGGTTTGTACTTTGGAAAAACTGCTCTGAAGTTCATTTGAGCTAGTTCTTGCACATCTCCAATGGTTTTTTCTGATGGGGGCTTAATGAGATAGCTGGTAATTTTCCCGATGTACATGTGACTCAGCAAGAGACAACCCAGAAGCCAGAAGATATGAACCTTTGAGGAGTTAAAAATAGGCAGTTTGGCATACGACACAAGTATTAGGTTGGAAAAGAGAACTAGGATAATTGCAGAATCCCACCCGCGAATTTTGATTATGTAGACTAGAGATAAAGCGCAAAATGCTAGGACAAGAGCAACCCAGACATTTCCCGTAAACGGGGAAAAGAGCAAAGTAACGCCGGAGAAAGTACCCTGTCCTGTGAGAAATCCGGGGTTGGAACAGTACACAAAATTGTACTTAATGTCAAAAGAGCGCACATAATGACTGGGTTTGTTGTGTTCCGCAGAGTTCATCAGTTTTCCAATAAATCTAGCAAATAGAAATGGGTTGAACGAGGGCAATAAAGTATTTTCCACCTCTTGTGGCACAACGTCTTGAATTGTGATGGCAGTTTTATTGTGTCGTTTGAACAGCTCTGAGCACAGCTTGGCTATAGGGAGAAAGCTCAGTTTGGGATGGAAGTGAAAATCTCGTAACTCCATTTTTGAAACAGTATCCAGCTCTGTACGTCGCACGCCATTAGACTTCAATAGAATGTAGGTGTTTTGAGCGACGGTTGGATTTGTTAGCACCAACTCCACACCTTTGTACAAAAGATTGAGAATTTCCCCAGTTTTCCCAATGCAACTTGCGATCGACATGAAGCTCCGCTTGGTACGCTTAGCAAAGATTTTTCTCCTAAAAATTGTTGGGAATTTGGGTATAATATTCTGGAGGTGAGTTATCGGTGGGTTGCTCCAGCTCAATTTTATGTCTGCTTTTAATTTTTCAAAACTAGAGTGAAAATTGAAATTTCTCGTGCAGACACCGCTTCTTCCACCTTCAATTATGGTTGGTTGAAATATCAGTTCCGTGGATTGAAAATGGGATTCTATACTTGGTCCATCGTTTCCCATGGAAACGCTATCAATTATCTTAAGAAGGAAGAAAATTGTAAGATGTAAAGTGAAAGTAGTTGCGCGCAGCCTAGAAAATAGTAGCATTATGACAACCATCCAAGTTTCTACTCGAAATGCTTAGCAAGAAACAAATTTGAGTTATACTCTGCTAAAAACATACTACCAAGAACCAAATATGTATCGATCATCAGTTAAGCTCTTGTCACACAAAAGAAAAAAAGGTGTGGCGTCTTTATTCTTGAATGAACAGAAGAAAATGCAAGAAAATATTCTGAAATTGGATCTATTGTGGCATGTTCTGCAATCTCAAGAATGGTTTATTTATTAAAAAATTTCAATGGTAAAAGAAACAACAATGAAATACAGTTTTTAAACAAATATGATAGTTCCATGTTTGATCACAGACGCAATTACTGCATATTGGTCTTGTTTGAAGTTTTTGCATTCATTATCATCTTCTATTGTGTGCTGTCTAGCAGGCAACATAAATAAAATTACTTATAGTTACGTCCATAGTGCCAAATCGATAAAAAATGGGTGTGTGTAATGCAGCTATCCCTGTTTTCATAAATATGTGAGGCTTTGCAAACTTCGGAAAATTGTTTTTAGTTCGCCACCATTAACTGCGGCTTTAAGCGAATTAAAACTTTTACACTGGAATGAATTGGTGGCATGAGAGACAACAAAATTGCATATTTTACTAACATAGTTCATACATTTCATTCCAATAGATAATAGACTGTTTACCAATCCAATTCTGAAATGCAATTCTGGATAAAACCTTTATAGACGGGTGTATCAATTCGAAGTCTATTTTTGTAATCACTTATTTTCGTAAACATTTAATTCAAGCCTCTTATGCAAAAGGAAAGAGAAAATGTTGCAATGGTGTCAGAACTGAGAATTTTACAGCTTGAACACGAGTCACCCAAATAAATTTGGAGCCTCCCCCGTTGGAACATGAAAATCTGATGTTGACTCGGAGGTGTTCACAGGACCGCAATGGCCCAGGAATTATCCGACGCCTTTGAATATCGTACCTTTCTTTGTTAAAATTGACTGAGAAATCAATTATGAAGTTTTTAATGTTGTAGCTATTACGATGTACTCTTTTTATACAATTTTGTATATATTTCATTCCATTTCCAATTCGACAAATTAAATGAACATGTATGGGTTGAAGTGCAAACAAACGTGTGAATATGATATATTCTCTTACATACTATACGCGCTATGGCAAAAATACTTTAATGAAATTGATTATGTTCAATTCAGCAAATTGTGTAGCGTAAAATATTAACATGACCTGAAAACGAATTCTCAGACATGGTTCACCCATTCTCGCCTCACGTTTCTCACTAAAACATTCGAGCAAAGGTATGGAATTAATACCAAAGGAAAGCGAGCCGCTTTGCTATCTGCACATACTCTTTGGTATTTTCTACTACATGTTCATATCACCGATTCGATTCAAATGGGACCAGAAAACTAAGCAGTACTCACCAGTTTCTAATAAAATCCACACGGTAATTTACTAAAATTTAGGACATAATTAAAAACACAAAAACGATAAAATGTGTATTTTATTTCAGATAATTTGCATCTGCTACCACGTTTTCTTCACGTACAAAGACTTGAGCGTTCTAAAGGAGGGAGTCGTACTCGGAACCAATTTCTTTGACAACACCGATCAAAAACTGCTAACAAAAGTATTCAGTTTAGTTGCCACAGTTGCATCTTCCACCATGTGCGTGTCCTTTCAGCGTTTGCTTTGGTTTAGAAAGCAGGATGTGGCGCACCTCGTTCAAGTCACAATAATTCAAACTTACGGAAAAGCGAGAAACAAACAAATCTTTGTGAGTTGTATATTTAAATCACAATTCATTGAAATTTTATTTTGTGAAAATGCCAACTAATAAGCGTTCGTATTATGCAAGCTTGCAGTTTTTTTATTTGTGGTGTGTTCGCTGGTGGTCTATACAACCGAATCAGGAGAAGGAATATTGGAAGATCAATTTTACAGTAAACTTGTTGAAAACGTGACCGGAAATGACAACGACACGTATCATTCAAATTCCTTCTCATTCAAAGCCTTTAACCAGGTCTCTAGATTGGCTCAATTCCACGTCCATTTCTTCTACTACGCCAACCACCTATTCGCGTTTGTCCTGAGCTACAGTCTCTTGTGCGTATCAAGGAGTTTCAAACACGAGTTATTTCAAAATGGCAATACCGTTCCTCAAGTAATTAATTCAGACTAAACTAATTAAAAAGTTATAAAGAATCGAAACAAATGCCTCTCACATTAATTTAATAGGGTCTGCAGATATATCGTGGCATTAAGAGAAGAGTTGAGGTGATCAACAACCTATTCGGCTGGCATATGCTCTCAATCTACATAATAATAATAACGTACTACTGCCAAATCCCAGAGATCCTTCGATCCGACCAATTCCCCGAAAACATAATCCCTTATTTAATCATAAACGCTATGTTTTGGATAACTGCTGCCGAATTCCACTCCTCAGTTCATAAAACACTTCTTACATGGATTGAGGATCGTTTCTTTGATCAAAATCTTGGGGACAAGTACTCTAACTATGTGCTGGAAAATCAAATGAAACTGATGGCCATTAAGCACGAGTTGTACATGGAGCCTATTGCAATGTCGTGCAGGTTCTTTGTCATCACTAATCACTTTCTCAGCTCGGTAAACATAGTAATGTTGCAACATGTTGTTTAGTTGTGGATTAACATTAATTGAATTTTATATATTGTGTTTGTGTACCAATCCCCAGATGCTTGGACTCATGGTTACGTACGGAATTATTATAGCGCAAGTACACAACTGAATGCACACACGCCAAAGTTTTAATATGCATTAATAGAAATCCATATTAATACAACTTTTTATGGGAGGAGCTCAAACTAATACGATCAAAATTCATTTCATTTGTTTGAGTAAATATTTAAATTTACTAAGAGCAGACAATTTTCACGATAACAGGCACAATTCTTTTAATTCAGTCAGCCACAGAGGCTCGGAAAATCTTACTAACGTGTTGTAAACAAGGTACATAAGAAATTCCCTGGAACAAAAAATTCAAAATATAATAAAAATGACAAAAACATGCAAAAATAAACAAACTGAAACACGAGAAAGTCCATTCCTGGTCCCATTCCTCATTTTTCTACTATCTTGCTCTAATCCCATTCAAAGTTCAGTTGGAGTGGGATAAATGTGGAACAACGAGTAATTATACTTTGACGACTCATTCAGCTCAGAAGGTCACTTTAGTTTTTATTCCATTATTTCTTCTTGCAACGAAAATAAAAGCAATAGGCTTATATGTTCTTATAGATTTTATGCGCCCTGCTTCATGTAACAGTGTTTATTCACTCATCTTGTTCTTGCGTTCTATGCGCACTTCAGTTTCGAAGCGATGACCAGGAAAATATCGTGGTCATGTTTGATTTAGTCAGCTACATTTCCTCTTGGATCTCCATAGTTTTAGTGATTCAAGTTTTCTGGAAGAAACGGGATCAAGCCCTTCAAGTTGTTGAGTACACAAGGTGTTCTCAATTCAAGAATAAGTACATCAGGATTCTGGTAAACTTTAGTGTAACATTATCAGAAGACATTAAAATTGAAATAATATTTTTTTTTTAATTTTTGTGTATTTGTAGCTATACGTTGTAATTGGATCTTCAACACTATTCATGTTTATAGTTAATTGGACCAACGCATTCGTTTATTTCAACCTCCCTGCATTCATGATGAATTCTTCAAAAAATTCTGGCCAATTTTCATTACAAAAGATATTTAGCATTTGTTTGGAAATCCTGATTGTTTACTCTGGCAATTTTTATCATTTAACCAAAGCAATACTCTTCATTTTACCCCCGGCTTTGAAGATTGTGGGGGAAGAGTTTGAAGCTCAGCTCTATCATGGTCATGGAGGAGTCTGTATTCAAAAGGTTTTTGTATGATAATTATTCGATAAAGTTAGATTTTCTGTAACAAAAAACGTGCAGGTTTGTTGTAGGGCATATCGCTTCTAAGAAGGCTGAGAAATACAACGGAAGCGATAAAAGCGTTGTTTGGGAATCATCTCGTTGCAATTTGTATTTCGTCATGCGCATACTACGCTGAAACTCCACATATTTTCCTGGGGAAAAGGGGTGACTCGATCGTAGGAATGATCTGGTTCTTCACCCAAACTACTGTCATTTTCACAATAGCCGCTGATTTCCACTATAACGTAATATCTTGCACGTTCTTTAATTTCCATATCTATCTGAAGTAGTAATATTTATGCAAACTTTTATTCCTGTGAAGGTTCATAATTCTGTGCAAGGCTGGATGAGAAGTTACTTAGACGACGAACACGTAACAGAGGAAAACCGATTTAAGCTGCTTTCACTTTCCAATGAGCTAGCGGAAAACCCTATTGCCCTTTCCAATAAGTACTTTTCAGTTAAATATAAAAACTGCAGCTCGGTAACTATTTTTTTATTTTCGCAAATAAATAGATTTACGTAGATTACATGAAATATCTCATGATTTAATGTACTTCTGCTTGAACAGATGCTTGGCATGGTTGTTACGTATGGAATAATTGTTTATCAACTTAATCATGGGAAAACTTGTCCCTCTTGTGAGCACACGACTTTTTTAAAAGCAGCATAAAATAAACAATAAATAAATAATCATATTTAGTGTATTCTTTTTGGTTTTACACATATTCATCATAAACACATTCATAGTTTTGTTCATTCTTCATCAAAACTTCCATGAAACTCCTCGTTCTCCTCCACATTCTCACTTAAATTTAAGCCTTTCCAAAAGTTATATCCTTTTTCATAAATGTTCTCCATCGACTTTGTTTCATCGTCTAGTTCGTGCCACCTTAGGGTTCGTATATCAGTTACGGACTCCCACTCTTCAATTTTTCTACGAAAACACGAATCAAAAGTTTCAAATTTCATCCATTTGCTTTTCGGGAATCCTATTTTAAGTACAACAAAATTGAATTACCCATTTTTAGCAAATGAAACAATAAGTTGAATCAAACCGTCAGAGAAATCTCCAATAACTGAGCCCGCCACATATTCAGGCGAGCCACTTGTTTGGTTGAATAAATATTGAAGAATGTCCGAATGTGTCGTTCCATGAAACTCCTCAGCCTTAAAAAATGACATCACATATGAATATACCCCGGAGAAAGTTAAAATTCCCGCATAAATGGGTGCATTGGGAGAAGGTTTCTGCAGATGAAGTCGAATTGACTCGAGGGCTCCGTTAACAAAAAACCTGTCTGTATAAATGGCAGATATTTGTTTCCTTGTTGTTGAATTTATTTTTTTGCCTTGCAGGTAATATTCCTTGATCATTTGAGACTTCGCAACTTTTTCAGGCTTGGAATGTTCATCGTCATACAGAAAGATTTTGGGGGCGATTAAATTCCACTCGTTGTTAATCTTTCGAACAAGTCTGTTGTTATTCAAATCTGTGAATAAATCAAGTTAAGTTTGGAAATTAAATGCTTATTAGGTTTTTAGTTTTTTTAAACTTTTTTTTACAATAATACATGGTGTTGTCCAGAAAAGTCCTTCTTCTTTGGCAATAGCTACCAGCCACGGTACTTTGTTCTTGATCTTGTTGTTTACAAGTAAATTATATGGGGAATCTGACATAAATGTATCATTCCCTTGCGACAACTCAGCAGAAGGACAAAATATCATATTTAAAAGGTCAAATTGGATCGGTAGAGCCTAATAAATCATTGAAAATTAATTTTCTTGTTAATGAAAAAATAATACATTTAAATTATAATTATTTATATATAATGGTTATTTTGTTGATCACCTTTAATTTAAGTTGAGCTTCGGCAAGTTCCGTAGCGCTTTTGGTTCTCAAACATTCAACATCAATCGGGAAAAGGCCACCTTTACTTTCACCACATCCTGCGTATTTAGCGAATGCTACTGCGTTTTTTCGAGGATTGCGTTGAAATGCCCATGGATTTAATGCTGTTCCACTCTGTGAGTACGCGGTTGAAAAGAGTCCTTAACAAATTCCAAATCCAGTGCAATTTAAAAATTATAGTAAATACAAAATGATATAAGCCAACGTTCTGGATAACAGTATCATACCTGTACTGCGACTTGAAAGCATGTGATACTCCACGGATGACCCTCCAGCCGAATTTCCAAACAACATAACCTTTGATGGATCCCCACCGAATTGTTTGACATTTTCTCTAATCCACTCCAGGGCCTTTACTTGGTCTTTGAGACCTAGTAATATAAAGAGTCGACAAAATATTAAAACTAAATTAATCCCATTAATAGATATATTTGAGGAGAAAAATATCATGCTAGATTACCCATATTTCCAGAAACTTGTCCATCCTCAGTGTTTAGAAAACCCAAAGCCCCAAGTCTATAGTTGATAGTCACGAGGACAACTGAAGCGTCCGCAAAGTACTTGCCTTCAAACACAGTTCCAGTTCCCATTTGGAAACCTCTGTTAATGGGAGAAAAAATAATATACAAATTAGTTTGAAACCGCGCCATATTTCATTATTAAAAACGGTACCCTGAATGAATCCAAAAGGCTACAGGAAGATTTCCTTCTAGCTGCAACAAATAATGCACAACTTAGAAATTTGAAAGTTGCAAATTCATCAAGCTTTCAGGTTAATAACACTTGGTGTAACCTTTGGTGTATAAATGTCAAGGGTAAGACAGTCTTCTATTCCAACGAACCGTTGATCAGTTGCTCTAAACTGAAAGCATGGGGATGCCGTTTTATTGGCGTAAAAAACTCCATTCCAACTATCCGCTTTCTCCGGGGACTAGGATACAAATTATGTACAAAATGTCATAAAGTTTAATTTAATGTTACTAACATTTAATGTTAAATATTTTTAAACTTGACAGACGGCAAACCGCTGTGGAACTTTTGCATATGGTATCCCTTTAAAACCAAAGTATTGGACTCCTAATCTGCTGATTAAAGTCATGCCTTCCACTTGTCCTTGGGAAACTGTGACAAGAGCTGGACCCTGCTTCGAGCTAGAAGTAACCTTGGATTCATCCAAGTCAGAGTGGAATGCGCCATGAGACTTGGAGTTGTGCACGCCAATTAAAATTAAAATTAAGCCACCGAAATGCATATTGAATGCCACAATAATTGCTACGTATGTGTGTGTCTTGGCAGCTGTGTTGATAGCCGTAATGGAATGCAGTTGTTTTCCTCACTTCAACGAAAAATTCTGAAGACTGTGACGAGCCAAGTTTCAGTAGATACTGTCACCTGGAAATTAAAGAGCAGCAGCAGCTAGTATATAATGAACAAAGAAGACAAAATACACAAACCAACATTTCATTAGTCCTAAATGCACGCATTTGTGTTTTATTCCAAATATATGCATGCACCCTCAATTTTAAAGCTTATCCTTTTCATCGAGACAGTCTATTTTTGTACTGTTCCTCAACAGAAGGCTCCCATAAATAACTCAGTTCTTCTCTTAAATGGAACTTTGGTAGAACCAGGTGTGTTCGTGTTTCAACTTCTTATGCCTTCCTACCAACATGTTAGAAGAAGGGAAATGTCAAAGACGAAAGCTCGTTTTCATTGCAGGTACTCTCAAACAAATAAGCTACTGCTTTGGAAAAAAAAGTGATTTACTCAAGACAGCTGCCCACCCAGTATGCCAGCTAGTTTATATTTGTACAGCCTTTTCTGAAATGAAAGATAGCGAGTAGTTCGATTCCAAATCAAAGAAACAGAAGTGCTTATTACAAATGAATCGCAAAGTATGTAATTTAAAGCTGCTGTTACGAGCAGTATCTGGAAGATTTCAAAAATAACTCTACAATGAATTTTGAGCAGTTACAAATTCCCTAATAATAGATCCTAAATATGTACATATCGCTACATCTTGAATTGTTGGGCTTTTTGGCTTTAGAAAGTTCCTTCGTGAGCTCTTTCTGATGTTCATCGACGACAATAATTAGTTTTAAGTTAGTAAACAGTTTTAAGATAGCATACACGCAAGCAAGAAAACGAAACTCATCTCATTCACAGTCATATTGTATTCTTTCATCTGCAGTTGGTCGGTTTTCACTCAAAACTGCCAAACATATTGGCAATATCTGCATTGAATTTTGCAAAGTGCTACAAAACTCGCATTAAAATGCAATGAAAACAAAGCCGCAAACCTGCAGATTTCACGTTTCATAAGAAAGTTTAACGCTTCCCTTCACCCTTAGTAACTTTATTACTTGTATAAGAAAGCCCACCGAATGTAGTGCAAATACTATCAAAAAATTTCCATCTATTTACAACTCTGACCATCCTCATTTTCCTCACTTTCTCTTTCATTATTATCAACTACCTTTTGACAAACGATTATTAGCAAAGTATTAACATTCGAATAGTTTAATACGCGTTTTACAGTAGTAGAATATTACAGAACTTCATACATAGTAAGCAATGCAAAGAAAGACACAACATAAATATAAAGTAAACCCATATAGCATTTCATTGGAACTAAACGGTAAGAATAGTTCACTCATTGTCAGTATACAGATTGCTTTGCTGTCTTCAAATACATGAAAATGGGCCCATACTACATCACTTTACTTTCAAATTTGGATGTATGATAAAGCAAGCGAAATGGTTTGCCTCTCCAGGCTTTATAAACTTTCTTTCAAATAGCAGCCTATATTTTGGGGCTCTAATTTTTTAGTATAATTACAATCGAGATCTATCGCTTCAGAATTTAGGATGTGAACATTGAGCATGATTATTACCCATTACGTTCATCGATATAATAGGAACAGTAGGCAAAGTGTTGCTTGTGTAATTTGTAATTAAGCTGTTGAACAGTCCATATCAGTCCTGAATTGAGGATGTAAAAATGATTGACAATCTACGGCTTTCATGGACAAACCTCGAACTATCAGATCTAATATTTGGTGGGCACGCATTTCGAAGCAGGTTGTCAAGCAAAGCAGAACATCAGACACAAACAAGCCTGTATAGGTCGACAAGAAACTCAGACATTTTTACTGAACTGTTAACAAGAATACGAAGTATTGAAAATAGAAAAATAAAAAATGATTCGTTCGTACCTATTCCTGTCAGCAGTTTTGGTACAACTCTTTAAGCCCACTCATGGTACAACTGGCTTCATTAGTCCTAAATTGGATTGTCTAATCCACATTATTTATGAAAAAACTGGGGATTTGACAAACCTTTACATTAGGAAGTCAGATTTCATTTCTCCCCTAAAATTCTTCACAGAGGCTAATACTTCAATTCTGTTGAGTACTACAATCTTTGAAGCTAGCAATTTTAGCTTTCTACCAGAAAATTTGCTTGAAAGCTATGACGAAAGGTACGTACCGAGTGACGAAAACTTAACAGCAAACAGTGGCTACTTTCGGTTTGCTAACAAGCATGCGAGCTCCTGTACCTTATTTCTGTTGCACACCAAATCCTTCAATGAAACCATTGCCGTGATTCAGAAGTCTGGTTACGGGACATCAGACAATACTCTGTTTTTCCTCACGACAGAATCCCTAACAAAGGATGATCCCATTGTGAGTGGGTTTGTTGACAACCTTTTTGAAATCGATGGGCCACCTTTTCACGTACCAATCTTTTTTATTTCATTTGTTTCTAATGAGTACGGGTTGCTATGCTACTTCTGCCCCACAAATGGAGAAAAAATTACGACATTTCCAAGGGATGGAATATCATTAGTAGATCTTGAAAACGGGAGTAAAAAGCTAAACTCAAATGGATATGGAAATACGTTGTATATAGACGATCCATTGAAACATACAAAGACTGCTGAGAGCTGCCTTATAAACTACCAAAGTGGACGAATTCGTGCCAGTCTCTTTGGGGAACATGTTGGCTGCAAAAGTGCGGAAATGTGGGAGCTAGCTGCAGGTCAAAAAGTTTTAAATTTCACAGCAACAACTCTCAGCAACAGCAGTGAGAACTCATATCGCAAATGGTTTTTGCATATTCGGCTAGGCGAAACTGTATTCCACGCTTTGCCTAACGTCTATATGCAGACCCGGGGCTACATTATTGTGCCCTTTGAAATGGCATTTAGCGCAATGGCTTGTCAATATGCAGTAAACTCGGAGTATGACTTTGATTTTACAATAACATCTGCACTAGATGGATGGACCTGGTTATGTGTGATTTTTTCAATGGTTTTGTATGGATTTGTTTTGAAAAAAATTTGGACTGGGGTGGACATAATATGGATAATTTTTGGTTTATCAACAACAGCGGCACATAAGCGAAACTGCTTTTGCATGCTTTTGATATCACTTTCTCTTTTATCGTATACGTATCAAAGCTCAATTTCTGCGGACTCTTTGCAGCTTGCTGAATTTCCATCACCCCAGAAATTAATCGTATCCGGGTACAGATTTTGGCTAAGTGTTAAAAGAAACAGCGAACAGGTTATTCGCGGAGTATCGGTTATTACCAGAAAAAACATACAAAAGTATTTAAACGCCGATCTCATGTCACCAGATATTTATTTTGATGGGTCCGGACCAGATTCAATACATTCGTATCAGGGTACAAATGTTGAAAACCTGTTCGCAGCGGCTGCAAGACTCAAAGCTGTTGTTACGCCGTTCTTTTTTGGCACCGTGCTGAATGGAATAGGGAAGAAGGTTGTGTACATCAACAAAGAACTGTTGTGCAAGGTCTACTATCCTAATACAGACGTTCCCATTCCTTTTACGTACAGTATAAGGATGTGGTCCTACTTGTCAATGCGCTACTCTAGGATGTTCATAGGTTATCTCGAAACCGGATGCTTAGAACGAGTTTTACGGCTGAAAAGAGCGATGGCATTCAACGTTTTGGGAAAACTTGGATTAACACCAGTAAATACGTTTATTGATCCAAAACCCATTAGTTTAATATCCGCTGTTGGAACTAGTTGCTTTATTCATTACTGTATTGGCTCATTTGTATTACTCTGTATGTGCACATGTTTGAGTATAAGTAAAAGACGCGAAATAAAGTCATTTTTTCAGAACGTATTAAATAAGTTGTTGGATAAGCTAGTAATTTCTGATTTGTAAGTATTCTGCTTCATTTCATTATTCTGTATTTCTATGTGATATATAATTATAAATAAAATGTAATAAAAAAGACAAGAAATATGTTGAATTGTATACTAAAACTCACGACAAAATATAACTTCACGACAATTTAAATAAATAAAGGTTTGACTTTTAGTTGCGTGATTTTTTCTGAAATGACTTTTTTATATCCATGAGTTAATCCATGAGTTTTAAAAATAGCCAAAGTGTCAACGATACATAAACTGAGAGCTGGTTGGTAAAAATCCGAACTCGGAAAACACTGACAATAATTTTGAAACTAAGCTTCACGGATCAAACATTTGGACAACTCAGATCTATTACTTACAACCATAGATCTAAATAAAAACAATTTTGCAAATACTGAGTAGTTCAGGTAATTAAGTTCATGGGCTTATCAGGAGTAAAGCATTGGTGACATTCGTACCAAGAGTATTCAGAAAAATCATTATCGCCTCTTTTGAGAGCTTAAAATGGACCCCACAGTAAATTGGCAGAGGCTGTTGCGCCCGCCACTTGAGTGTGAAGTAGTACCCATTCTTTCTTGAATTATACGTAAAATGCATCCCAAGTTTACCATTAATGAGATCACCACTACGAAGCCGAAGAAACGTAAGCAGCTTTAGAATAACTATTGATATTGCAGTACCTCCTATAAACCCAGCTCTCGCTGCCAGTAACAAAAACCAAGGTAAAATATCCACGCAGTTGACACTCAGCCACGCAAAACAAGTGAATATGAGCTGACCCCATACGACCAAAATGAAAAGGAGGTCACTCAACAAAGTTCGTAGCAGCGACATAACCGTCACCAACTGAACAAAATAGCGCAAACACAAGCTTGCAGACAGGGAAGCAGCTTTAGCATGCAACGTATTCAAGTAAGAATTGACGGATTCGGAAACTAACAAAAACATTACGAGAAGTGTCGCAACAAATTTGAAAAGATACAAAAACGAGAAACTTGAAAGAAAGAAAGAAAGAAAGAAAGCAATCACGGATATAACCACCTTGAAATCAGAGCTTTGATCTTGTTTCTGTGGCATAAATGGAACCACCTCTGGTAATATGAAACTGTATGGGTTAATATCCAAAATTATACAGAGCAGAAGACACGGCGTCGCCAAAAAAGTGGTCCCAAGCATGTAATACGTAATCAGAAATCCAGTCACGTCAGCATCAATACTGCGGTAGCTTATCCTTTTGTATTCAAAAGCAATTAAAACATCATAAATAAAAATGTTTTACAAAATTAAATATTGAGATAGTTCACTTACGAAACTCCATTCCGTTTCTGAGTAAGAGATTAACATAGCTGTAGGACGATAAAGATTGATACTCGATAATAAACCATATCAATAAAAATATTGAGCAAAAATTTACACCAATTAGAATAACCATATTTAAAAAATCTATTTCAATTTCATTGGAGCGAAATAACTTTTTAATTAGCACCAATGAGCTTCCCAACCAAGTTGCAACTTCTAAGAGTATAGAAATAAGTATTCTGAAGAAGTTATGTTTATTCAGCGGATGCAGAGAAAACTGAATGGAGTGAGAGCCAGCTAGTTTCATGTCCAACAGAATGGGGGGAATTCTCCCTAAAAACATTTGGTAGACTTGAAGCCCATAAAAAACCCAGGGGGTTACAATGGAATCCTGGTTGCAGGACAGTACGTATGTAGATGAAAAGTCACTAATCTTTTGAAATAGCCTCATGCTGGCGGCTGGAAGTAATGTGATGAAAACGAAAGACTATTAACGAAAACAGCTAACTGCAAAAAACTAATACAGTTGGACAAAACGTGGATACAAAAAAACGTCTGTTAATTTTGTGTATTAAGAATCTTGTTACGAAGCAAAGTAAGTAAATTTTGAAAAAATTTAGTTTTTTAAAACGTTCATTATTTTGTAATTTATGTACTGTTAAAATTGGATGTTTACGAGACGGATGAGAAAAGGTTATGCTAAGGAAGTGGATGTCAATCAGAACTATGGAAGCGTATTTTTTTGTCTCAAATATTGGCTACGAATATGTATACGTGTAGTTGAATGTTAAGTGCAATTTAAATTAAAAAGTTTCGTCCAAAAAACCATCACGATGCCTTTCTATATGAATTTACAAGTAATATATAGCTGTTGCATCGATTTTCGGTGGATGTAAGAGTATTATATCCCAAAGGTTTAGAGCGTTATTGTCGTTGTTAGAAGAAGCTTTCTGCGATAGAAATCACCCAAAGAAAATCCAACGTACAAGACTATTTTACTTAAAATTTATTAAACTGATTTCCAACCTTTATTATTTACCAAGCGTACATCATAGACCCATGTAACAGCACAATATGTGTAAGCAAAGTTAGGATTTAATAGTTACATGTACTTGTGTGCATATATATACAGGTTGATTTTTTATTTTTTGTTGATCTATTATCAGGTTAATACTTTTCCCGTTTTTTCATGTAAGTCCAAGGACTTCGTCTTCAACATGCCAAATATGTATATGGTGCTTGAGACTGATTTAGCAACGATAAACTTTTTGCCAATGTTGTACTTTCAACTGGATTACGCGCAATTCCCATATCTCTATAAACATCATTCTAACCCAACCTTGTAGTTGGATACTGAAGCCTTTTGTAATGCGATGATCAATAATGCGCTTATCGTTAGTTGGAATTCTAGATATTGCTTTGTTGGCGATTGGCGATAATTTACATGTTCCGAATGCGACCTCTGTCTATACATTTACATGCATTTTGTAATGAGAAGCTGGTGGAATCCAAGTGTTTGACAAAAACGTGTCATTTCTATATAAGGATATGTTACAAGTAATGAAGCAAATGTTTTATTTAGTTTTATTGAATAATAAAAAACTATAGAGGTCACGTGAAGTAAATGTAGTATGCACCCTTTTAAACACATCTATCTTTTCAGTTCATGCACATATTCTTTCGACTACATTCGGTTGGTCTCCAATTTCAACGTCAGAAACTGCCAAATGAATGGGCAATACTTGCATTGCATTCTGTTTTTCGAAAAGTAAAGAAAATGGCTTAATATATAAGGAGAATAAATTAGCAAACTCACAGCTACAACTTCTCCGTTTTGCGAGATTGGGTAACGCTTCCCCCAGTAAAACAACTACTCCCAACAGTAAGCCCGCCGAATATAGTACAAATACTATCAAAATGTTACCATCTAGATTAGATACAACTTCGTGGCTACCCTCATTTCCTTCACTTTCTCTTTCGTGAACACCAACCACCTTTGACAAATGGGTGTTAACAAAGTTGGTCCACCATTCCCAAATTCCACTATTTAGCAGCCCATCAAACTTCCGCAAAATGAATGGAGGAACTATTGTAGTAAAAACCAGTCCGTGTTTTGATTTAAACAAATATTTCTTACTAAGAAAAACTTTCCCTTTTAGCGCAGGACTTTGGCTTAAATGATCATAAGTCGAAAAAGCTTCAGCATCTGGTAAAAATAGAGCTGTCCTGTTACATCTCGTGAGAATGGGATCATCAGAAGTGTCCTTTCCCTCTGAAGTGTACCTGGTCCAGTTTGGGTGTATCATAGTGTGGTTTAAAATGTTTTGCGTGTTGTCATCCAGTTTTGAGCGCAAAGTCAAGTCATATCCAATTTTTAGTGAATCTCCCAATGCAAAATTATAGAGCTCACTGGGCATAAACGCAGACTCGTGTGTGGTTTGCTGTATTGTCGCCGCCTTGAGCCCAACGGCGATAAAAGGAAACTGATTCATAGTTCTAAAGCCTCCAATGAACACAACTCTCGTGAATATCTGGAAGGAGTGATCAACCAGCGCTTCAAATGTATCAAACGGAATTTCTGCATGGGGTAATGTGATTTTGGTGATGTTTTTATTTTTGTATGCGTTACTAAGCACAACGCTCATTAGAAGAAATGGGCCTAGGGCAAAGTGAAGCCTTCGTTTTTTAATCACAACACTTGCAAATGGATCCCCTTGTTCAAGGACAGCTCTCGCTGTCATCAAAAATCCAGAGAATATTGTACCGGATTTAAAAATTTCTGAGTAAACTGTACTTAGAATGGTTTCCCCTGAGTTTATGTTTAACATCACTCCACACAACATTGTAACTGCCAAAATAAAAATTGCAATGCAAATCCAAATCCACGCGTCGAATATTACCAAGAATTGGTTAAATGGTAAGCTATCTACTGGCATCTCTCCACAACTCACAAAGTACAGCTTTGACTCGTGAAAGTAATAAGGAGCATAGTCTAACTTTCCCTTTGGCATAACTATGAAGTGCGGAGAAACTGGGTGATAAGCTGAATATGGGGCATGCTGAGGCAACTTTCTGCTGATGGAGTATTCATTAACCAAAGAAAATGTTCCGTTGGATATAATAGTTTGGAGGATCAGTTTTGTTTCAAATGCAAACCTTAACGATTCCACATCATCAATATCATTTTCTTTGCTATCTGACAAAACAATACTATACGGACTCGTTTCGAAAAGGTCTTCTACCAACTCCAACATCCGGAAATATTCACCAGGCATGTGTGCAGACCAGTGATACTTGCTCGTATCCGAATTCAAATTTTTAAATGTATTTTCAAGTGATCCCAATGTAAAGTTTTGGCCAATATCCACAGGAAAAAATGGAAGATTCCTAACGCAATGTCGGCAAAGTAGAATGGTACTGTTTATGAAATAGTTTGATGAGCTGGTTTTGCTTTGAACTAAATCAAATGTTAGTTCTTCCCTTCGAGATGTTGTATACATGTATGGTAGCTCATCGTACGCAACTCCCAGAGATAATTTCCAATTTAATATGGTCTGAACAGATTCAGGTCTGTCAAAACCGGATGTAATAATAATGTCGTAAATAGGTCGGGATTTAATTAGCAGTAGTATATCTCCCTTTGAGTTACTTTCATCATAGAAACGGTTTAGGCTGTGACTCCAAAACCGTTTGTAGCTTCCCGGTATTACCATTCGAGTGTGGGTTGATGTCCAATCAATATTTTCATAAAATATTGGATCTTCGTTTGGAGTAGGGACAAGAAGGTACCAGTGACTTTCACAAGACCATGGCTTTGTTTTTGGACTATTGTCAACGTCCGGAATGTCGAAGCAGTCCAGATGCCACAGTACAGATTTCCGCTGACACCAATTTAAACCAGTTGTGTTTTTAGGGGTCGGCATTTTCTCATATGGGAATGTGCGGGTGAACTCTGTAAAGCCAAAATTCATTCGATCTGAAGATTTTATTTTATATTTCAGACGCACAACGTCGTACCGAGAGAGAACAACTGGGATATTCATGGGGGGTATATCAATCCCGTTGTAATTTATGAGGTGGTTTAGGCATTCAGCAAATGGTTGAATCTTCTCGGGGAAGTTTTCAATAAAAACGTCTCTACCTCGCCAACTGTTCCAGCTGTTTTTTCCATATCGATACGATGAATATTCACGAGAAATTTCTGAGAATATGGCATCCTGAGGATTGACGATTTCTGTAAAACGAAATGTAGTGCTACCAGCAAAAACCCAGGTAAAATTTATTAAAATTAACAGAAAACGATTTAAAAATGAAATCATGTTGATCACGTTTTGTTTTCGTTGTCTATGCACAACTGGATTGTAACTTCGTGCTTGTGGGAGCGATAAATGGTGACTGGTATCTCTTTCCTAGCAAAAACTTTTTTAGGTTAGCCACGTGGAATGAAATAGACTGACTAGACATTAAACTAATAAAATTATTCATATTCGTTGCTCATTATTTCAATGTTTATTAGGAATTAGATGTAATGAACAACAACAGCCAATGTATTTTTCAGTCTATTGCTTCTGTCCGTGTTTTTATAGCTTGTATTTGCACGATCACTTACAAATGGGATTCATGACTTCACGCAACCACGTGATAGAAAAGAAAGCTTTTATCACAAATTAGGTTCCAACTTTATAGTATTGCCAACGAAAAGACGCATAATCAGGACATCAGTCTGAAACATGAAAACAAGAACGTGACCTAAAGTTTTAGTGATAGTAGCAGCTGTAGTGTAAAATCGATTAGAGTAAAATCCCTACTGACTGATACTGCTAGCAAACAGGATCAGTCATTGCTTAGACCCTAAATTTAGGGTCCTGATTAATTTTACTAATTTCAAAAATGGAGTAACAAAAATTTTTGAGGCGTAAAGCGCTGTTTATTCACATTTAGTAAGTAATTTTACAAAATTTAGAAACTTTTCATCTATCAAACATCATCACAAATCATCACAAAAAACATTACATCACAAAAGACATCAAAAATAATTTTTCAGTTTTTTTTTAGAAAATGATTTTTGAAAACAAAATTGTGCCTCGGACCTTAATATTATGGTCTCTAATCCTAAATTTGGGGTCCAGTTTATCTTTAACCCTAAATTTAGGTTCAATCTTGGACCCTTCATTTAAGGTCCCGGACCCTAAATTTAGGGTCTGAGCACTGGACTGAGATAGCCATTCAATTCATTACGCTAATAGGCAAATTAAATTTGGGATTGCTCACTTTTAATTTAAAATATTTTTTTGTATGTTATTAGTTTTATTATTACACGCAGGATAATACGAAGAACTGATAGGCTGTGAGCTATAAACTATAACTCATTTTTGATAGTTTAGTGAGAAAATTGTTAGACCTAAATATTGAGATGGCCTGAATGTAGGATAAAACAACTTTTCGAAAACAGTGTCAACTATTTTCTACTTGCAGTTCTATCCACCAGATATGGCACTGTAGCGTTCAAATCCGCAAAAGTGAAAAACGACGCACATTATTGACAGGATCTGCCTAACAAGTTGTGGGAAAGCTTAATCCACCGAAATCGGAATCTACTTTCCTGGTCAATTGAAATCGGGAATGGCTGCAGGCCGCAGGCAAAGTGGAAACGATGAAAATTTCTGATAAAAGCTTTCTAACCGGGTTTTGTGAACGATATAAAGGTATGTATTAAGGACAAAATGACATTATAGTGATCGTAATTTAAAGAATGTACAAATATTAATAATGCATGTTAATCCAAAGTGACATCAGCTTTTTATTTTAAAATCGGAAATTATGTACACTGGTTAGATTAGGAATGGGAAGATTAGTAAGTTGTAGGCGGCTTTTATTCTTCCAAAGCATTTAATTCATTTAATTTTATTATATATTTATTGCATCACTGGTTAACATGGGTGTAGTTTGATTTTGAAGAGAGATTGTATGTTTCTCAGTACTTTGAAATTGAATGAGAACAATGAGATCCGTTGTTAGGGTACCAGCGACCTGAAATTTAAGGGTATTCACAAAAACAAATAATTTGGTCGATTTACTTATATCAACAAACCATAAATATTGTTTGTTGATATAAGTAAATCGACCAAATTATTTCTAATATTAGAAAACTGATGTAAATTTATAAATAACTTTAATCATTTTTCAATTCAACGAGAAAAAATGCCCAGGTGAAATTACCAATGGACTGCTAATTCAGGTGAAAAAAAGTTAAGGTAACTTTACCCTTCGCTTCAATTCAAGATCAATAGTTCCAAGAGGGACATCTCGCAAAGCTATGATACATGTATCCACCTTTTAAATTTTAATTGAATTATCAATTTTTTACGGAAAGCAAAGTCTGAAGGTTAAGATTGAAAAATGATCCAGGGGATACTTTCAAAGGTTGTAGCAATGCTTTGGTATAATGAAGCATCTGCAATTTCTTAAAAATGAATCATTAATAAGACTAGTTGATGAGATTATCATTTTATTATCATTTTACATAAATAACAACTTACTCCTATATCTTCAAAATCTTGTTCACTGTTGTATGCCGAGTTGAGAAGAAGCCTCATGCAATCTTTCGCTTACATTTTTTGCAGAAGTCATTAAAAATTGGTATACAAGCATAAAGTTATCATTTGAGGATATAAATTTGTAAATAGATTTGATTTGCTTTAATTGTTACCTCAAATTCCAATTCTCCAGCACTCCTACACATAAAATAGAGGACAACAGCATGCACAACGACAGACAAGGCATGAGCAGTTCCATGATGCCTTCCAAATGCAAAACCATATCGAATATGTGTACCAGAAGTGTCACAACGACGGAAAGAACACCAATCGAAATGAATATGCCACAAAAGGTGAGTACACAATCGCGCTAATTGTACATCGGTCAACAACTGTTAGTACTCAGCCCTTTAAAAATAAATTATCGTTTCCTGGCATCCTCAGCTTAAACTAGACCCCGCATATAATTGGAAATGGTTTGGTTTTGTACCACCTTGAAAAAATAGAAGAGTCTTGGGGTATTCTGAAACATGTTCTATTTTATAATATGTAGAAGCTGTATTACTAACTGGAGCAATAAAAGGGGTTGAATGCAGTGGCGTGTGTTCTTCCTTCCAATTGTGATGTCATGCAGGATTGATCACCCATTTAAATACCTTACAGAATAGTATGTTGAGATTGTAACTTGTATGGAGATAAAAATCTTTGGGGTATGGTAAGAGTTGACTTACATCTGACAAAATGTCTATTTTGTGAAAGAAATCTGCTTACACATATTTTAAGTAAAGTTGATATTCTCTGTTACGTTTTAACTTGGGGTTTTTGTTTTGCAACTACAAAAACATTATGATTCTAATACACAAAATTTCGGTACAGCCATCCATTAATCATTTCCTGTTAGATTATGACCCATAACTTCGTTTGTATTACTTACTTATCAAGTAATCTAATTACTTAAAATGAAAGTACATCATTTCACCAATTAAATTGACTCAAAAT
>JAQGAP010001190.1:0-22095 GCA_034697805.1 Orchesella bifasciata | reverse complement strand
TTTTACTGTTTTGGGCGATTTGACAATTCATTGAGAAACGTTCTTAAGTAGCCACGACGCTGCAGGGTGACAACTATACTTAAAGCTGCGTTTTGTAGTTAGACGTTTGTCAAACACAGTGATTATACATCTGTTATCTGCTACTACAGTTAATGGCGTAAAAAATAATACGCACACTCCACACACTTGAGTTTACAAGCTCCTATTAGCTGTTTGTAAAACAGTACTGCTATATACGGAATATAAACTGTTCTAATTTTACTCTGAAAAGGCGAGTCTGGCATTTAAGGTGATATTTTTAATGTAGCATCATTTGTTCAAGACCAACCTTGTGGTTTAAAAAACTATGAACGTTTTTCAATGTACCACTGCGCTGAGAACTTGTAATCAAAATGGTGTAGCTGATGTTGATAGTCACGTTGTCTCCTATCGCCGTTTACCTACACATGTACGCATTTTTAACAACAATGAATATAAAAAAATAGCCATCAACAGCCACCAGGCCAAACCAACAATCGCAGCATATGGGTATTTTTGAAGATTTGTCTTATCTCTTTCATTATTATCCTAACGACATTCGAAGGAGAAAACAGTTTTAGCGTGTGCATCCTATTGTGATGCATCTTCAGTAAATACAAAAGCTGCACAAAGTATATATGCATTTACACACATGCACACATAATGTCATGCAATTCCGTTTCTTATAAAAAAACGCTACATTAAGGTAAGCAATTTTCGTCAATTACAGCTACAATAAATGCTGGGTGTCATTATCTGGCACAACGGATGTTAAAAACCTGTGATATGATGATGAACCGTTGTTGTGCGTTGAATGGCTAAGCATGAGACTTAAAAGAGAAAAAAAAAACGTTTGATAATGATACACTGTCATGCTAACGTGTCATAGAGGAATATAGTGTGGTGCTCATCCCAACCATTTTTGCTTTTCAAGATTTTTGGTGCAGAACAAAGCGGATCATCACAAGAAAAACTATCATCATGACGTTAAAAATTAACAATTACATTGGGACTAACAAAGGCTTCCTTTGTCACCACGTGAGCTGTTTCATTTTCTCATGTCTTTTAAACCAAACAATTTTTTACGAAAAAGAGGAAAGATTGGTGGCAACTTTTTCATTATTCACGTATGAATGTACATCTGCATTTCAATTCAAACTGCTACACTGCACATTCCTATGATTTACGATTGTTGCGGCAAATAAGGCTCATAATTTACAAGGCAGAAAGGAAGCTGGAGTGAAACAATGAATGAGAACGAAAGGAACGGATGACGGAAAGGGAAACCGAAGCATCAACAACAATAAGTTTAACAACTTGTGAGAAGTGCATAGGTAAATAAGTGTCTGTGTATATTATTATATATCTCAAGATATTTTGAAACGAAGCATGAATCTGACAGCGAGAGTGTTTCTGCTTCAGCTTATGCGTTTATGCATGTGTGGATCCCATAAAATAAGATAAAATTGGTAGATTACACCTATGCGAAATATCAATCCTACATTATAAAAATGAGTGGTGGTGGTGGTGTAGATATGTAAGTGCATACACCATGGGAAATCTCAACAAAAGGATGTTCATCAAAATGGAAATGCATACTTAAATACATGTTATTACAACGTATGTAGGTATATAGGTATGTATACACGCTTGTAAGTACGCAGCTACTAGTCTAGTACTCCATTTTCTCAGATTTTTTTGTGAGAAAATAAAGGACGGCGAGAATTGTGCTTTGTTTTGCTTTAATATAAACATTCTGTTGACTTGGCTTTGGCTGTCAAACGAGTTCAATGTATGTATGTACGCACTTGTGAGTTGGCTGCATTTTTTATGCGAATGATTTGAATTCAATGTGTGTATCTTGTGGTAAGCCTACCTACTCACTCAATAAACGAGAGGGAAATTGTCTTGACACAATTTTACTTTCTTCTGATATAAGCAGCTACATCTCCCATATGAAATGATTGTCTGTGGAGATAGGCTCACGGTTTATGATAAGTCCCATAAAAATCCTGCACTTTACAAAAACTACAGAAAACATTTTTTATAATCTACATACCTACATACTTACCCATTCAGATTTTCAGATGCAGACGGAGATTGTCGATAAAATAGGATTGTTTGTGTGAACATGAGGCGCACCGCAAATAAATCATTATATACCCAATAAATGATCAGCCGTCTACTACTGTGCATACTATAAAAATTATAAGAAAAAAGACAATGAGAATGCGTAATTATATGCTGAACAAAAAACTTATCAGAAAAGGGATACGTTGGTGCCTCACACTCATACGCATATCCGTCCGTTAATGATAAAAACAATTTTCGCTAAAAAAAATTAGCAAGTAATGTAGGGAAATTAAAATCTCCACATTTGCAATACACTCAGAAACTGAAATTAACGGAAACCTTCGCAAAAGCTAGTTTGTAGGGCACATAAAAAATAAAAGTGACGCTGAGATCATGATCATGCAAGCCTTTTAAATTAATGGTCAGTAAAAGAAAAACAGTTGGTTGATCCAGCTAATTATTTTAGCCAAGCAAGGTTCTTAAATACTTTCAGTGAGTGAAATGTTCTGTACGTACACAATGGAAAGGAAGATCCCATATAAATTTTTCTGCAAGGTAGCACATTACGCTGTTAGGTCACGCCTGACTGAGCAAAGTAAAGTGGCACAGGTCTCGTCTAAAGAGGATGGGAAACCTGGGTGCAGAATAGAATAGTCTTTTTTTGGGAGAGTGAAATAATGTACACAAACCGGCACCGATGATTTCACCTCAGCACTGTATATATAGGTTGTAATTGTAGATAAATGAAATGATGATGTGATGACGCACCGGAGGGAAAAGTATATCTTACCACAACGACGACTTATAAAAGTTAATAAAAGCTTTGTCATCTCTGTCAATTGCAAGAGAGCCCATTTGGAAAGTCCGTGACATGGAAGTTCCCCAAAAAAGGAGAAAAGTAACTTGTTACTAACGCAATGGTTACCCGGCCAGGGCTAACTCTTTATATGTACGTGAAAGTTGTGTTGCCACACGGTTGCGTCCTTGGTGGCTTGTTGTCATCATTAGAGGACTATTGCCGTGTACAAAGATGATGATAATAATAATGATGTGAACTGGTTGAAAGTGAACCGGGATCTTGTATCTCCCTACATGATACTCTTCTCATGTACTTATGTGACTCGTGGAGCAAGTAGCTTTTACCAGAACTCCCGATTTTGGCCCTTTTACTTTTTCCCATTCACGTAGCAAGTTCCGCGGTGGCGAAATATAGAACAAAAAAAGTTGATGAAACCAAAAAAGCATCACGACCGCGTGTGTTTAGTTAAGGAACTGCTGTACTCCGGTCTAGATACGATACGCGGAGCACATCCAATAAATGAGATTGGTGTACAGTTGCCGTTAGATGTTAGAGTTAGAATTGTTACCGAGCCTGAATCATCAGAATATGAGAATCTAATTTGTGAACTTGCTTTTTTGCTGTTTGAAAAGTTTTTTAAAGGTTGTGGTTGCTAACATTCCGCGAAAATAATGATTAGTTTAAGTGATGAAATATGTCACAGGAAAGTATTTCAGAAAACTCTGCATGAGCTCACTCTCATGACGCTAATTTTACGTTCAAAGAAAAATCCCCATACATTCTCTGTGCTGGTGATGGATTAAACTCAACTCGGCAAACAAATTTTATGCAGCTAAAACTAGCCATGGCAGGAAAAAACCTTGATATTTTTTATAAAAAGTTTACATATATTTGCAGATTAGTTGTAAATCCGTCGAGCATTTCAAGGGATTGGAAAAACTGGGAAAGTTTTACTTCGATTCCATTGCTTAGTATCCCCTTCCCAAGTTTTAGCAAAGGAAGAGATTCATTGAGTAGACCAGGTCACTTTGTTTACTATTTAGTGGAATGATGAGATATGGTGGTGATATGGGGAAGTGACGCTTACCTAAAAATATTTACTTGCACGACAGAGAGACATGGCAATTGTAAGTGGGAGGAAGAAGAAGAGACAAAGAAATGTTTTGAGTGTGAGAGAAGAAAGCAAAGCTTATAGCCAAGAGGGAACGACTTTTGTAATGACTACCACTCTTACTTCCACATCAGCTGTTACAGATAACTTCAAACTTTTTCTGAAACACGAATATGAACTTTCTGTTACATAATGCACAAATTTGAGCTTGTTTTACGCTTGTCTTTCCTCATCGTCACGGGAGACAGAGAAAGAAACTAGAACTCTCCAATTCCAAGTTTCTGATAGAGAGCTTTTGCCCAGGACGAGTGAAGGAGAGAGTGAGAGAGGTATCTAAATTGGAAAATTTACATACCTTTACAATCCTCTCATTTATTTACCTGACCTCATCAGAGAAGCAGTAGTTTTGTATTACAGAAGCTGTTCTCCATTATCTTGCAAAACCGAGAACTGGAATAATGTTCACTCTCTCTCTCCCCCCACCAACAAACCTGTCAAATCTCTCTCTTCCCCTGTCGTTCTGATACCTATTTGGCAAACCACAATACAACAATGATTCCATTACATCCTCCCAACCAATGGTTGGAAAAGTAATAATAAACTCAGACAACTTGAATTCCCTGCTCGAGACAAGTATTGTTTGCAAAAGTTTTCCAATTTTAATGTGAAATAAAAAGTAGTGACTGTCGCAACAATTATCATTACAAAAGAGAGGCGACGAGAACAGGGAAACTTTCTTATTACCATCTTTCTCTCCTCCATATTTATTCCCCTTTCAATCCTTCCTCGTTCTATGTTGCCCTCCGAGGCAGTGGATTTACAGACATGGATCAAGGATTAGGTTCTACAACCATTGCCATATACCTATGAGTGGGGCGAGCAGAATCTCTCTCCCACTCTTGGGTAACTCAAGCCTACCTTTGCCAACCAGTTTGAATCACTTTGCCTTAAGAAAAACTGCTCATTACTGACATTCAATATCAGTATTTTTGTTTCTGAGAACCTTCCAAATCCCCCCAGAGACCGTGAACCCGACTCTTCTTATCCATCTATCGTGGCTTTCTACATTAAAGCTGAGTTACTTACTTTGTTACAGAGTTTTACAAACGACAAACACTTTATCATGGCCAATAGCAACATGACAATGAATAAAATAAAATAAGGCCTTGGACAGAAAGGTATCACCGAAAAAATACAAAAGCCACTAAGGTCACAAGGTAAGAATACGAGGGGTGGGAAGGACAGTTCAAAAGTATTAGGATCTTATTCACAAGGTGAAGTTTGCGTAAATCTGATCTATGTAGATACTGGATTTTAGTCAACAAAAGTAAATTGAAAGTGAGAGAAAAATGTGTAAAAGCCATGATTTCCAATTGCACAAAAAATCGTGAGGAATCAGTTGCGACAAATGAATGAATGGAGACGTGCGTATATATGGTTCTAACGACGAAAATGGAGGTTTCGCCAGCGTGCTACTCATTAAAATTCCATTCAGGACATTTTCCATGTTTGAACAAAACTCCACTTCTGTGTCTTCTCCACTCAGCCTTACTTTTTCTAATGTTGTAAGAAATCAAATATTGACATTTCCCAGATCCTTTAATGCTAAAGTACATGTTCTTGCTATCCTGTTGTCACCAACTCTGAATAATGTATTAGCTTCGTGTATGGCGAGCTCGCCTTATTTCTTTCCTACGAAACTACTCTGATTTGTCCCAGTCAGTAGACGCTGTAACTGAAACCGAAGAGCCCCACTGAAATTCATTTTAGACGGTGGATGTGTACTCAATAAATTATTAGCCTATAATGGAAGTGTTTCATCAGAATTGGAACGTTTTTCAATAATATTGAAATAAATAAATAAACTTGGTGCAAATTACGTGTTCACAAACATTTCTTTGAAAGTATCTCATATTTTATTTACCTCACCTGGGAGAATTCATCAACATTTCGTTATATTGACCTATTCCCCTGTTTACAAATCTTGATTTACTTTTTTAGCCGTAATGGCTCTTGGTTTACTAACTTATATGCTTACAAAGGCGTTCATGAATTTGCGAGTGAGACATACTCTGTGTCAAATGTCGAAGCAGCATCGTGGTCTACTGACCATAAAATATGAAGCAACATGACCAAAGAATTACAAAGGATTTTATATGAAGTATTTACCATCCAATTGTGTAGGCTCCAAATTTTTAAAAGACGTTTTCGTAACTAGAGCTTGGTTTACGTGTTTGAGTTTCCGTTTTTCTGGACTGAATCTCTTAACCGACCGAAGCCCACTGTGATCTATTATGGTGACCGAGGCTTTAAAAAAATCTTAAGTAAACTTCATCGTCAGTGGACCGACACAAGGGGTCCAATGTGTGAATATTGAGTGTAAAACCAACAAGTTTGCTGCTCATGGCCATGAATATCTTTCGAAAAAATTTAGTCAAGTTTTTTTTATCGCTGAAACTGAGTACATGAACGTTCCACGAAAGTGAGTTTGAAGGGAGCCCCTAAAATGAGACTACTGCAACTGTAATTGAGTCACACCACACCACTCTCACACACGTATGGTATAACCCTAGCCTGTGTAAACCAGTTTTCTTCATTTGCTGCCTGCACGCAAGATGATATTATGACTAAAAAGTTACTCCACTTTGCATATCATACCTACAGACACATATCTGTCAAGGCAGTAAACGTTACGAATGTCAGAAACAAACCTATCTGCCAAGGCCGTCCGCTTTTTTACATGCCTGCATTACCATTCTACCACCAACCAACACCATCATGATCATCATCATCATCATGAGCCCAGCTCACACACTCACAGAGATGGAGAAAGGGAGCACTAACCAAAAGCACCTTTTTAACCACATTCTGTGCTTTACCTCTCAAACTTCATGACGTTACAGCATAATCCGCATTTTCTTGATTTGCATCACATAACGCCGCGCAAGAACCCATAAGCACCTTTCATCTGTCCTCCTCCTGTCTTGTACAAAATTTAATAGGGAAGTCAGCGCGTACATTAGAGATTTGCATAGATTCCTTCAGTTACGTGGCTTGCGACAATAGTTACATGAGCGCTGAAGAATTGATGATTTCACAAAATAGGACTGAGCACCTTTCTGAAGTATCCAACAATCTCCTCGTCTGTCTGCAAAGGAGACTGAATACCACTCTAAAATGCTTCATTCACGTAACATATGCTTCGGTCAGAGTCAGATGCTATATAGACACTCAAGGATTACTGCGGTCTTTGATTCTGATATCTGCTGCCAGCAATAGACACACGATGCGATATATTGTGCCCAACTCAAAGAGTAGTCCCTGCATTCTTGTCGTTTGACGATGTCGACACATTTCTAAAGCTAAAGTACACATACCCACATTCAGTCACTCTCTAATGCAGCCAGTCCTCAAGTTCCCATTATTGCAGCAACGCTATTGCAGTGTGCTCAACAGCTCAACGCTAAAATACTCAAGCGATAATCGTCATCATCGAAATGCACGATCTACAATTGGTGATATGTAAATCTTACCATCTCTCAAGTAAATCTGTAGAGGAGTAGTTAAGTGCTAGGTAAAGCTATGATGCTGAGGGCTTCAAAATCAACCCTGCAGGATGAGAGATGGAACATTCTAAACTTCTTTCTAAAACTTCAAGTGTCCTCTTTCCTATAGTATATTATTATTGAGATTAACATAACTATGATAAAAAGTATCACTAATTAATTCTTAACATTCAATATAAATCTACTATACAACAACACAATACTGTGTTATATAATGAGGACCACTACTACTCGAAAAGTTTCTCGGAGTTTTCCTTGGTTTTCAGCTTTTATGTTCGCGGAATCTATGCATACTCAGCACAGCATCCCTCTAAAACTTGATACGCGGATGACATTCACGCAAACCACAATTCAAAAAGGGAGTATCATTATACGATAGGAAGAATAATACAAGTATGGCATTTGAGACACTATATATAGCATAGACAAAAGCTGAAAAGAGAATAACTGGCATCACGAAAATTTATGTTTTATATCATCTCATCATCCCCAGCTCAGAGCAACATAGCTGCATCAATCTCATCATCAAAAAATCCTTCTGCACTCATTAGCTGAGGTTGCTTCATATTGGACGTAATCAAGGAATCGGGAAGCGAGTATTTCGTGGTAAGCATGAAGTTGTCGCTGTGAATGCACCATAACTAACCAATTTTAATATGATAATAGTAATAACCAAACCATATGCCATACATCAACTCAACTCTCTGCAACTTAGTTAGAACTAAAGCTCTATTATTACTATTTAGCCTGTTTGTACAAACATCCCTCTACAACAAAATGATTTACACCGTAACGTAATGACAAACCGCAGTAATGTTCAATGCAATGCATCGAAATTCTTACAAGACGGAACAGAAAAGTCCGCGTAGAGCCCACTACTTTGAGCTCACTCACGAATAAAGTACGAAAAGCATCTTAAGAGGTACGTCGTATACATAGCTTATACAAGGACTGATGATGGCAGATTATGATGCAATATGACAACATCCGTGAATCGTGACAAAAGGGTGTTTGTCTCATTATCATGTATATGCATGATTCATTTCAGTTGGGAATACGACATTTGTGTTTGTCATGTACTATCCTAGAAGCTTTTACCAAATTATCCCATATTTTCAAAAAATAATGTTGCGTAATAATGTCAGATGAAAAATGTTCCAATGGCTTTTAGCACAGTTATTCAATGTAATTGTTGTTAACTATTTATGCTGAATTGTGGAGAGAAACATTGGGGATGACAGATGTCAAAGTTTATTTATTTTTCTTCCAAGAAGCACGCAAATTGGGCCATGAGCAGCTCAGCAAGAAGACAGAAGAGGAACACGTCAGGTGAGTTAATATCGGAGCGATTGTAAACATCAAATCGGCCTTTTGAAATGGAAGTTTTGTCTTTGTCTTTTATATTGCTCACGGATGTACGACTTGTTTCATGGCCTTTATTTACATTTGGAAAGGAAAGTCAGGTTTTTATTGGAAAAAAGGTGGGGAGAGATCCTGATTTATTTTTGGTCCCTCTATCCTTAGGACATCCGACTGGAAAATTGGAAAGTGAAATTGGATTGAAAACTATGGTAAATGATTCGTCACCTGGATTGTCTCAACAACAACGTCTACTTTCCGTCTTATGGCAAAATCACAAAAGGGTTTGAATACGATAAAAGGGAAAAGGTATTACAAAAGGGTTATATAGAGAGGCGACTCGTGAATGTGTGATGTGAGCTCGATATACCATATTGGCTATTGTATTCTGTTATATGAGAGCCTCCACTTGTAGAGAGAGGGCGAGCGAGAATATTACACAGAGTTACGAATGTGGAAACCTTGTTTTCATCCAAAGACCTAGATATCCATAAGTACACAATGGCATTATTTTGTTATTATTGTATGTTATTTTTAAGCACAAATATACATACAAACTCCCTTCATATTATGAATGAAGTTATAAGAGTCACGAGGAAAATGTAAGATGCTTTGCTTTGTGTTCAAAGGAAAAATTCAAGCAACACTGCACTCTCCTCTAGAAGTGCTAGAGCTAACGCACACCAACTTTAGCCGTACCTGTTTGCTGCTATATGCAGATGAGTGGTGCACTGCATTAATACAATCTTGGTTGCATGCATCAAGTGTGCCTACCTGAGTAAATAGGTAGTGGAGAATAAAATGTTTTTGCTTGCTCTGGTCTAGTATCTATTTTAACCCTTCCCATTCATATCATTTCACTTTGACGAATTAGCTCACGAAACCCCAACCTACTTGTGCCGTATCCGTATACAGATTTCCTCCAACAGCAATGGCCCATGACGGGGAGTAGGCTGCAAACCACACAACCACTTTCAGATACAATTTTTTGTGTGCTATTTTAGCACGCTTTTCTACATTTCATATTTTATTACATCGCATAAGTACACCTACCCTGCTACTTAATCCCTCGTCTAGATTTTAGAACCTGGTTTAAGCATCAAAGTGTTAGAGATACACTATTTATAGCTTTATTATGACCATATACCTCGAAATTAAATGCTCCTTGCCCGTACAATGTGCAACACTATGAGGAGCCTTTTTTAAATGCAATACCACTTCTCCTCTATAATGACCGTTTTCTTACATCGTTAACCCATGCTGTAGAAAATTCACAAAATAATAGCCAGCATAGCTAGATTAAAGCAAACCTAAAACTGTCAAAAACTGTTTAGTGCGTACATCAATTTTGCTAATAAACAGCGTAGTTAGCCCATTAGCTGATCGTACGTGATTTTTTATGCACCAAAGAGCAATACTTCTCAAGCTTTGGATACCCAACCAGCAAGTAATTTCAGTCAACTATGAACTAAATTAATGTACTACACAAAATATACATCGTTTCATGGATTTAGTCAGCCGTTGTTTTCCCGGCCTGTGGATTTGTGTAAAAACACATAGTAACAACCATATATCATGTTATGTTATGATCTAACTTTTGCAGGAGTTATGTTTATTTATATGCATAATATCAAAACTTTCTACCAAAACAAAACCACCATCAAAGCTGTTATAAAATTAGAGCAAAAATTGAGTGAAAAATTCACAATGATTGGAACAAGCCAATGTGAAGTGATTACGGCAATCGCGCAACAATATTTCAGTGTCATTACTGATTGATAGGAAGTATTTCATAATGTCGACTGTGAAGAAATAGGGTCATCGGTGTCAATCCCAGCAGACGACATGCCACTTCTCGCGTTTTATATTATTACTCGTATCCGAACTCTATTTTGCAGCGTTAGATCATCGCTATGCATACCTACAGCTCTGAAATGTCGTTCGTAATCGAAGACATCACTCTGGCAAGTGAATGGCTTGCCAGATTGTATAAGCATCAGCACAATGAAAATGAGCGTGCAAGATCACTATCTTCTGGTCCAATAGAAAACATTTAATGACCACCTTTCCTAATACAAACTCTTTGTTACGAGACGTGTTGCCAATATGAGATGGCTAATTTTGTCGATTGGATTTGTATGAAATGTAGCAGACAAGTAAAAATGGATGTGTATCAGCATCATCAGTGAAGAAATAAGGATGATTTTGCTAGATGGCTAAAATCCAAAAATACTGCTTTGTAATTGTGATTCAAATGAGTGTAGCATACTATCATGTTATTTGAAGCTTGAAATATTGAATGAAGCTAATTCATGGTGACTATGATGATGATTGAAGGCATCGTCCCCAGAAGCATCCTCAGTCACCCTTGGCAAAGCAAAATAATTTGAGATGGATACTGATACTGCGAAAATGGTAATAACGTTGATATTGATGATGATGATGATGGTTCATTTACCGTTGAAAGAAAAGTTGACCAGAAAATTGTAAAGTGTTTCATTCATTATGATGATGATGGTAGAAAGAAATGCATATTACTTTACCTTGTTCATGTGAGTATCCAACAAGGAGTGATGTGATTATCCAAGTTAAATACATTAGCATAATGTGACTCAGGGTCCCCATCTTGGCAATTCACTTGTTGCGGAGGGATACACGTATCACTCTCCCGTTTACAACTGATCCAATAACAACGTTTACAACTGATCCAATAACAGGGAATATATGTTTTTGATGGCAACTTTGACAATAATGTGGCAATGTTGGGCCAAAATGTACACATCAATATTCCACACACACGTACCACCACTGACTACGCGGGCATGTCAAGCAGGACAGATAAAAAACAAACTGGCTGCACCAACAATCACTTTAAATTAACAATTTGTATTTCAACTAGCGTTTTACCTTCACCTTCCTCCGACGTTAATGAACCATTTAACAAAATTCTCTTTGCATAAAAGCACACAGGTTGTTAATAGTGAACAAAGATGTAAAGAAGATGCTGAGATGATATTTCAGAAAAAAAGAGGATATCTAAATTAGTAAACTAACTACTACTCGGAGGACTGTGGCTAATACCATAAAATTCAAATGAGAGATTATATCTAGTCTTGAGAAATTAAAGAGAGGGAGAATCCTCCTAAAAAATGTGTCACTTGTCTCTGTCTTTTCTCAGCTAGCTCCAGGTAGTGTGACGCGGAGACTCAGAGTCTTGCTCAGCAGCGGAGGAAACGGGGCAATGTTAATGGCAGGGGTAGACGGATTAGTAACAAGGGAAACGGTTTTTGCCAAGACGGCATCAACAACAGTTGCTGCTCCTGCTTCCCAACTACATACTTGTTCAGAGGGATCTGGGATTATTTGCATTTCCAAGTAGATTAGCCCCCGTCCTAGGAACACCATTGCTGAATGTTGAGAGACATTTGACGAATCTCAAGAATTTTACTCCATGTTCAGAGAAATAAATGGTGAGGTGATATTCAACGGAATGCCCAAAAGCACTTGTCAACGAGAGCAGAACTATGCGGAACACAATGGTTTGTGGAAACGTTTAGAAATGTTGTTTTCACGTATTTCCGTTCCTCAGACACTTCATTCATGCACTTTTTTGTAATCCTAAACTGTTAATAAAATCATTGATATTGGGTGTTACGTATGATTATATAAAATATTTCACATTCGTCAAGAGTTGCAGTTTGATACGACTACGTAACTACAAACAAGAAATTTTATTTAAAAACAACTTTCGAGACTGCTATAGTTGGAAAACATGGCTATTCGAGCGCACAGTTCACTTGCACAGTCGTAAAAATAAGTCAGTAGTGGCTACCTTCATGGTTACAGTCAAACAATTACAAACCACGTAACTAAACAATTAACATGGCAACAAAAAACGTAACGATGCAATAGTCAAAATTGATAAACCTGATCTTCAAAAAAGTTATGCTAATAATATTATATTGTGTAGTTATGTGTAGTTATTCTTGTTTTTCTATTGCTTGCACAAAATAGTAAGCATAACTAGAAGTGCGGAATGATGATGATGATGATGTTTGTTTCTACATTTTCAATCACTTCGCCTCAACTCTCACTTTTTCAAATGTCTTGTTGTTCCCTACATTGGTATGTACTCGTAGGTGTAATGGGATGGGAATGCGAGAGAAAAACCATTTGAAAGATCTCCAATGCACACACCACTCACTCAACTCAAACGAACGCTAAAGCTTGAGAGTGTGAGCGTTAGACACAAAGAACGCAAGTGTACGCTTCTTCTTCGACAACCTGCAGTTTGCAACTGGCCCATGTGAACGTCTCGACAAAGTTCTGCATCAAGAACGACAGCCCCTCAGCCCTCAGCACATAACATCAAGCAAAAGCAAAACGGTAGGCTGAGGCTCACAGTTACCAACATCTTATTCTTCATCTCTGCAACTCCACTATGTACCTGCTGCACAATCTAAAAGTCACAGTCATGCGAACAAGCCAAGCAATGCATGGGATGAAGCATAGCATACACTCTGGCTTGCTGATTTTTTGGAATGCTGAGTAAGTCGAGTGGATGCTGAAACAAGTTGCCTTAGATAGAGCCCTACAAGAGCGTATACTGAAGGATGGCTATGGCTACTGGCTATCCCTTGTCTAACTAAATACATATTTTTCTCTGTTGCATTGTAAGCAGTTGTGGAGATCGAGAAGTGAATGTGGAGAGGAGATACTTTTGCATTAGGCGTTGAAGAAATAAGCAAATGTTCTAGGAACTCATGAGGATCACTGAATTACTTCAACATTTCTAGTTGTACATCTGTCCGTTTTCGACCAGGATTTCAAACATCCTGAAGATGATAAATGAGTTGAATATCTATTCAAATTGTAAGATAAATATCCACATCCACACTCATTTAAATTGTGGGGTGTCTGGGCTCAGGGACTAGGCAAATCCCAGCAATTAGATGGATTTAGTAGGCAACTTTGATACAGCCACTATTGCCTCTCATTCTGTCTTCAATTGGTATCTTGTCGTCGAGTGCATTCTTGTATACCTACATGATGGATGAAACCTTTGTAGGCTCCTCTCATACCTACCTATTGGCTTGTGAAGGTAAAACGTATTTTTTCTACAGTGCGATGGTCAATCATAATAAAATTATGTGAATAATAAGCTTGATACGGATTAGTGGGCATGTGAGTTTGTACCATTCATGTATGCATTTATTATCATGTATTCCAATGACATGGGTTGGCAGCAGTGGAGTCTAGCTCAACACAGCAGTCTTGTAAGGACCAATTTCCATTGTTCTGTTTGGTATGCCAATATATACATGCTCAAGAAATTCAGGGACAGCATTTGCATAGACAATCAGGAACTAATTTCATTCATTTAAATTAGAGCATCTTGTAAGATTGCTCGCTATGGAAATTTTAGTTGGGATTGGACAACCTACTTACATTATATCGACTGTTATTACTAGCATGAATGTGTTTGCCACCTAATTGGAATGCTTTTGTTTAACATAAAGAAGTCCTCTGATGTCATTTTCCTTTGGCTTCAAAATGGAACTTGATTACTATCATCAAAGTTGTCAAATATAGTGTCTGCAGTATTTCTCTAATGTATTCACTGGTTGTGTTTACGAGCTCTGCTTTAATTACTGCACATGAAATGAATCCGTTCCATAAAAATTTGGCAGAAGGTCTAGAAGGACATTTCACAAATAATGTATTAAAAGGACAGTATTTTAGTGTGGCTAATGAAAACGAACTTGACCAAAGTCATTCTATATCCTTACACGGATGTTCAGAGTTCTGACCACAGGAGAAGATGGAATAACTATGAAGAACCTTAAACACTCCAGGTTACCTTCCGGTGACCATGAAACCTTGAGGCAAGTTGAGCACGCAGCAAGTACAAATCACGCTATTTAAATAGCCAGTCTGGGTTAATGAAGACTTACTTTTAGCGTAAGTGGGCTGCACTTAAAATTGACGGTAATTAAGAGCTGAAACTGCAAAATTTTTCATGCTGTTGTTGAACCAAAGTATTAGCTAGGATTTATGAGGCCGGATTCATATAAATACGCATAAAAAATCAACCACTATATTTACAAATAATGAAAGGGAAATCAAGATAAATAAATAAACATTAAATGTTAGATATAAGTCAAGATTGTACAGTGCCTAGATCCTCCAATCTGATGAACTGCGATGGTTGCTCGGAAATGCAGAACATAATAATTAACAACTGAAATAAAATCCTCAGCAACATCGGTTTCTATACTTCACACACTACACAAAACGGAATCTGAAACATAGGTATTTGGCTAAGGGTACAATTTTATAAGTTTTCTGCTGTCTTCATGGGGCTAATCTTTGAATAATATCAGAGATGAAAAAGTTTAGCATTTACTTTTTTTCCTTTTGTAGAGCATCATTTCCCATATGCCCCGGTTCTCAAAATTTTATGAACTGTGTGCTTGTGTCATGCCTGCCTTTTTATTTTTAAAAGTGCTTTTTAATAATACGCCTGTCTGTTTCCGCCTCATTTGGGATTTACATTGCTACAAGAAGAAATTAATATTTAAACAGTCTCCGAAACAGAACAAATGTACACATAGCTGGAATTTAAAAACGATTCGGCAGCGGATCTTTTAATTCTACATTGATATTGCTAGTGCCATTTTAATTAAAACTAAAAAACTGCAGTGTGTGAGTATTTTTTATAAAAATTTGAAAAGGTTATTTGGGTCGCAATAATTATTTTTATGATTGATGCACTACGATGATTGATAAAACGTTTAGCACGTAAATTATCAGGTACAACTTGAATCGCATTCATTAAGACATTAGCAGGTCACACTCACTTTTAAGAAAGCGGGCGCCTCCTTCCCAAACCTTCGCTGAGTGTTTATCGCACGAAAATCAGAAGCAGTCTGAAGCAACGGTGTTTGATTTTCAGGCACCGTGAAAAGAATTTCGCACGTTTCGTTCCAAATGTACTTGTTCTTTTTCAATCAGTCCGTTACATCTTCTGGTAGACGATGTTGACGTGAAGCAAGTACAAATGAACCAAAAATCGTTTCAACATGTAAGTAGAATCTGATTATATAACTCGCAAAATATTACGGATGGATTGATGCGGTGGGTGAGTTTGATTGAGATATCTAGTTTCACATCGATCACAAGAAGCAGAGATAATCACATGTTTACATATCTATTCTCTCAAACCAGACCAAACCAAGCATAGTTGATTTGATTTTTCAGAATCTCGATTTTAATTTTGGGATGAGAGGAAAACCAAAAGTGGCTAATAACTGCATACATGAAACGAAACCCTTTGCTTTGCACAACTGTGCTAATAACAGGGCTAAAAAACAATCGCAAGTAAGTAGTATACCTACTCCCTCTATGCCTATTATTATAGGCACGATTTTTTATTTACACTGCAAATAAGGAAGTAGCCAGAAATCAGCATAATATCAAAGAACGGTACTAGTATGAAACAAAGGTACGGGGGTCATACACTATTTTGCATGTGCCTAATCAATCATGTATCTACAATTTAGTATTACGTCTAATAATAATATTCGATTTCAGATTGCGAATTAGCTGCATAGATTCTGACGAGCCTTCCTTCAATTTTCTACTACTAGGGAAAACTCCTTGTGATTTTGCGCATGAATTAAATTTTTGCACATCCTACTCCCCTTATTCAAGTTCCTTCATGCAGCAGTCATTCAATAAACAAATCAGTGCAGTTGCTACAGTTGCATTGCTTGTTCTAATATGTTTAAGAGTCACGACGTAGACTATTATTTGGTGTGATTTCTGATTGTTTGCTAGTTCTTAAGCGCTATATCACTCCATTTTAGTTTAAACACATCATTCATAACTTTGGTAGTTAAATTGTACCTACATAAAATATACACATGAACAGAGAGCAGATATATAGTTCAAGCAATCAAGCCATGATCCCTAACGCTGACAGAAACAAGGCATCAGTTATACAATAAGAGACTTCAATGGTAACATTTTGGAGAGTATTATTGGTAATAGCCAGTACTAACTTACTAACATCGAGTGATTGTCGCTCACTGCCTGCCAAAGATAATCAAACGAAATTAATCAGAAAGCTGCTTTAGCAGTCCGGAAAACCGAATTACGGTGTGATATTTATTAATGTATCACTCTACAAAGGACTGAACTACGTAATAACGAACTGAGTATCCTCGTATTTTGCTAGAATTCCCGAGTCTAGCAAATTACAGCAAACATCGCTGGTAATTGGAATGAGTGAGAAATATTTGTCTGCATGCTAACAGACATACACAAATAATAGGCTTGAGCTCGCAGTAAATTATTAACGTAATAGAATTACCGTGGTTCACCTTGGTTGGAATAACAAAAGCCCTTTTAGTTCTACATTGTCATTTTTAACATGCTTGCTCTGTGTAGGCTGTCAAGTTTTGTGGCTGAAAGGAGAGCAGAGTAGAGCTCACCTTCAGAAAGCTCTCTTGTTACTTTCGTTTGAATTGCAAGGAGCAGTAGTAAAAGTAATATAATACAGCTTTATATTCAAAAGTTCTGATGCAGTTAGGTACACATGTATTAGACTTATTCAAATATGTGTAGGTAGAACCATTCGTGTTTCTTTACGTTCATGGCTAAATTCGTTCACTGTTTTAATCGACTACATCCATTCTAACAATGAATTCAACCACTACTATTTAGTTTAAATTGACGCATTAAAACGTTTATGAGCTTAGGACTGAGCTATTACAAGAAAGAAATTTCAATGTTATGTTGAATACATTGGTAATTACTGATACAACAATAATTAAACATATCTGTAGGTAGCAGAGGTTTAAAAAACATAAGGCTCTTGTTAAGCTTACTCATTGAATTCATGTGATTCTACTTCGGTGTACAAATTATTATCGATCTCCATCAAACATCGTCAAATCAGGATCCGTCTGTCATAAAGTGAACAGGATCAAGGAGAATATATTAAAGTAAATCGTCTTCATTTCTGTATAATCCTTCAAGGCTGATGACTGCTTTCAATGTCTGCTGCAGTAACAGGATGTGAGGAAACACATTGATATTTCAATTTGTTGATGAGTTTAAATACAAACATGCGCCACTGCAATAAACATGTTGTATGTCAAACGGACATCCTTAACAATTAGCATAATGAGCCGCAAGCCAGTAAAGTTCATCAATTTATATCGACCACTTGTATAAACGCTCAAATGACTAATATCAAACAACTGGGAGGATCCGATTAATTTTTAGTTTGCCGGGAGCGCCAACCAGCGACTCTAATTTCCGGTTGGAAATATTATTCTGGTTAGTCGTTAGGTACTTTACTTCAATTAATCAAGGAGCATTCCTATTCCACTGTGGAATTGGCAAGTAGTCCACATAATGAGAAAAGCTGTTTTTGGAAGCTTCCTCAATATTCATGCCACCTACAATTCCTGATTTTACGTCCCTAAATTACAATTCATAGCTGTAAGCTCTTTGCTAAAAATTAGAGCATCGCATCAATCACGTCCCATATTTCAAAAGTTAAGAGACTTGAAGTAAACAAGTTGATTTGTATCAAAAATGAATAAAAAACGAAGGCAAAAATTTGATACAATAGTAGAACCCTTCATGTTGACGGAAACATACGCCGTGGGCAACAAAATTCGAAATTCCGATAGTACTTGAACCATATTTCATTTCATGTCAATTAAATTACTCAAACATGCAATTTACAAAAGCTGATGATCAAATATTTGGCCCTATTGTTAACCACAGGCTACATGGAATTTGCCCTTGTCCTATAAATATGTATCGAGTGCCTATACACAACAATATAAAATATAATCTTCAGATCACAACGGATAGTCCCTGTCATGACTTCCCTAAAATCCATTAAATTTTTTACATCATGCTGCGTTTTTTTCATGGGAACATATTGTTATATTTAACCAAGAAAATGCAAGTGTACCATGCTTGAAATGTTGAATGAGCATTTGTAAACCCTATCAGCTTCTTGAGGCGTGTTAAGTAGGATAAATTCAGCTTGAATTGGTGTAATCTATAAAAAAATTGAACGTAACGTAACTCTATTCAGTGGATGAAAATGCAAACGAGTGTTGCTGCTGCTGCTGCTAAGTTAGCATATAAGCAAAAATTGGCCTTCAAAAAGGGTGGAGTCATGCAAATACCTTTGCACGTCATTATAGTTTTGTAAAAAAAACGAGCAAGTTAAAATAGCCGACTGAGCGATGAAACACTTATGTACACAACACACACATCAAGCATTCTACATCTCGTATATGCAGGCCTTTGGGTGTGAACCCTTTCCAAAGTCTTGTGCAAAATGTGCTCCTCTGGAAGAACCAGTTTAGTCATCTGAAGATGCCAACATTCTTTCTAAAACAAGTTGGAATATCGAAGGAACCCGCCTAGCAGAAAAATTCATTAAGTTCCGTAATAAAACCTTGCAGATTTGTATTAAGATCTATTGATTCTCTTAATTACTTTGGATGGAATTTCAAAGAACTTTTCTAAGAGATGTTCGGGCATCTTAAGGTCATGTCTTAATAACTCAACAGGAGTATGATACATTATCAACTTTCCGTATCTTTAATAAACAATGTGTTGGACAAGGAAGTGACGATAAATCAAGACTTAGCGACAAATATTAATTGTTCTAATATTGTTAGTCTTGGATGAAGGATAATTGTCGTATGTGTAACTGACAAGGAATGTATTAACGCGACAACTTTGTTCTACACGTGAATGAAAAAGTAATTGGTGAAGGAGTAACTTCTGAGAGCATGGTCGAATGCATCCTACATATATGTTTAGTTGAAAGGGGTGTTGAAATAGCGTATCTGTTGCAAATTATAAATTTACTTCGTTTTACATCAGCTAATGCCGTCCAAGGTAGATGAGGGATGGTTGGCTACATAGAGCTTATTATGAGCAATCTGGGATGCTATGGTATGCCGCAATAAAATACAACAAGGCGTCAGTTAAGGCAACAAAGTACAACTTGTTTGAAGCAGAGAGGCGCGTCCCCTACTTGTAAAATGAGATACTGTATAAACAGAAAGTTAATGTGGAGATAAGCGTTTTGTTGAAATCGCTAGATGGAAAGTTAAATCATACTTTTGTTCAAGAACCGCAAACTATGCTTTCTCACACAGATATATTTATTAACAAACTTCTTCCCTTACTGTGCTTAAACTAGATAGATACTACCGTATTTGAATGATGGGAATGGTGTAGTATTGTTAAAGTATATTACAATTTCGAACATTTGGAATTGAAACTGTTACAAAAGACCTTACCCACCCCTTTGATGCATTTTTTCACTAGGAAATTGAAAGCAGTTTTCTCTGCAGTTTTATTACTTATTAATTAATTTTATCCCAAAAGTGTTATTAAGTAATGTATATAAGTTTTTTCTGTTTCGATTAAGTATTCTGTCAAATTTCGTTAAAGGTTTAACTTTTGAACTCACCGTTTCGATTATATTCTCAGAGACAAAAACTGCAGCTGAGTCACAAACCAAGTTTGGAAGTTTCTAGCAACTGACAGGTATTTACACATTTTATAATGAATCAAAATAGAGAAATGAGAATGAAGGCTTTGTTGAAGTTGTTGCTCACAAAAATTGCAAACATAGTCATCTTTTGGCATTCGCAAGCAAAGCAGTGGGGTTTCAGTTCGTTGCAAAAGTTGTGAACCCAACTCGGCAGATGCTGCAGGCTCATGTTTCTGCTATATTTTTCCTAGAAGACAAAGATGACAGCATTGCCAACTTATGCTCTTTTTATTTTATTGTCAAAGCTAGGTAAACGTTGTGTATCACATCAATATCAACTGTCAATATAAAAAAGGGTTTTGGTAAGCAAAATGGTCACATAAAATGGCTACATCTAGTTTGATCATAAGGTTTTAGTCAGAGAAATCAAGGCAAATGATTGTCAAAGCCCATATCCATATGCCTTTGTATAATTGCATTAAATATGAAGCAAAAATGATTACTCATGACCAAAAAACCAAAATGAAAAACCCTTCGGAATTTCTATTTTTAGAACTTTAGCTTCAGTAATTACAACTTGTCTATGATGGAATAGTGGACAGCAAATTTGTGGTAGACTAGGATACAGTGAACACGAATAGTTATGTTAAGTTATGAAAAATCAATGAAAACTTGGACGTTTAGGAAATATAAGGTGAAAAATGACTTGGTTTACTACAATTAGGTTTGCTTGAAAATGCTCTACTTTGAACTTTACTAAACGCAACTGGAGGTAACTTGAAGGTGGACTGACAAAGTTCAGGTATATTATTACAAACTACTCTCAATGATAACGAGCAGCAATGTGGGCAGCTTACCCTAATGAGCATTCAGCATTCAACTAGGTGACAAATCATACTAGCCGCTATATTTGACACTTATCAAATTGGTTTAGCTTATCAGTTGACCTTGCTCCGTGACCCCAGATAACCCATATCTGGACTTCGTCTCACACTTGACCTTAGCTATCGATTAGTGAAATCAGAAAGTCAAACGGTTCGGAAGACACTTCACAGACGACGACAGACTACGACGCGATCCAAAGTCTTCTTAATATGTACTATAGGTACATGATAACCGACCATATAATATAATGTGGTTTGAATGTACAACAAAAAGATTCATTACCTTCTTTCAATGTATCTTTAATGAGAGTGTAAATGCGGATCTGAGATTTGTAGATGCAGGAAAGGTAGATAACTAGCTAAGTGGTAGCTGGGGGCTGAAGGTTAACTTCACACAAACCTGGTATGCATTTAACTCATCTCTAAATACGTGTACAGTTACAAAACTACCGGGTGGTCAAGTCGTGAGTGAATTTCCACCTTCTGAGTAACCCTTTGACTGATTCCAGAGGCTTTCATTAACATTTGTTAAAAGGAACTAAGTCGGTGGAAAATCATTGACAGATGAAGCATGCTCACGGCGTCAGTCATTGAGTGATAGATTCAGAGCCATGCCAATGGGCAGATGGTAGTAGAAAGTAATGGAAAAACACTTTTGCCGCATCTCCCCAACCATAGAGCAGAGCAGGGCGGCGTAATATACTGTATATGGGCGCTCTATGGTTGGGGTGATGCGGCTAAAA
>JAQGAP010001189.1:0-22103 GCA_034697805.1 Orchesella bifasciata | reverse complement strand
CTCAACATTTGGTCGAAAGAAGAGGTGAAGGAACTGAGACCAGATGTGGATTACACAATTATTGACGTTTCCAGTGCGGATGCTCAAGAGTGGAAACGGTTCATGGTTGTTTTACGTGAGCTCCTGGAGAAAGGAGTCGTGAAGCCGATTCCATACGTGAGATTTGACGCGCTCAATGTTCGACAAGCTCTTCAACACATGCAGAAAGCAAAACACATTGGGAAAATTATTTGCGTGATGCCAGAGTTGAAAAATGAAGGAGGAGAGTTGAAAATCTACACTCCCATGTTTGATGAGAGGAGCAGCTACCTCATAACAGGAGGGCTGGGAGGAATCGGCTTTGAAGTTTGTAAATGGATGATTGAAATGGGTGGAAACCACATCATTCTTGCCAGCAGAAGTCTACCCAGTACCTCAATGCAAAGCAGAATAAACGAGCTGAATTCCAAAGGAGCTAATGTCATTGCTGTGCAACTGGACGTCAGTAATTTTCATCAATGTAAAGAACTCATTCAGAATAAAATTGGGGGTGATTTGCAGCTTCCACCATTGAGGGGAATAATGCACGCAGCCGGAATTATAAACGATGCATTCATAGAAAACCAAGACTGGACAAAATTGAGCTCGACATTCGGCACAAAAATTGAGGGAACGTTAAACTTGCACGAACTTACCAAAAACCTGGCTCTGGAACATTTTGTCACGTTCTCCAGTACAGCAGCCCTCTTTGGCCCTCCTGGCCAGTGTAATCACGCCGCTGCCAACATGTTTGAGGACAACTTCATCCACTACCGGAACTCCATTGGCCTTCCAGGAACCTCCGTCAATTGGGGCCAATGGGGCGAAGTGGGAATCGCCACAGAGGTGGATATTCCTGGCCTAAAAACTATTTCCAATCTCCAGGGAATTTCGGGCTTGGAATACATCTTGAAATCCCAACGGGCTCAAACTGCCGTCGTCAACTTTGACTCTTTTGTAATGCTGAGCAAACTGATCCCGTACCTGAGCACCTACTTGGATGAGCGGGTTTGGAAGAAGAATGTGAAGACGAGCACTGTTGGAATTAAATCGGATGAGTTTTGGCAGAAATATGATAGTCAATCCGAGCTCGAGGAGAAGACTAAACTTCTCAAGGAGCAAATTCGGAGTATTTTACGAACAACTCTGAAACTAGATGATGGAGATAGTATTGATGACCAAGGGAATTTCCAGGAAATGGGAGTAGATTCCCTGATGTTTGTGGAGGTTAAAAACAGCCTTCAAATACTGATGGGAGATCGACTAACTGTGAATACAAGCACGTTGAAAAACTGTAGCAACATTAGTGAGCTTTCTGACACGCTTGTTCAGCTTACTGAAGGTTCGGAGGTGGAAAGCAAGAAAAAACTAACGGCTGAACAAGTAAATGAGTTGATTCGTGAAGACTCCGCTCTTCCGGAACATATCCGAGCGAAAGCTGAACAGGAAGCGGTGGCTGTGAAAGATATTAAAAGGGTATTGCTCACGGGATGCACAGGAACCCTGGGCTCGTATGTCTTAAAAGGACTGACTGCCACCTCTCAAATTTCCCAGGTGATTTGTCTCATGCGAGGGAGTCCATCATCCAACAATGAAACACCTGTGGAAAGGCTCCAAAAAATCCTGGACAAGAAAGAGCTCCTCTCCCAAGTAAATCTGGAGAAAGTTCGGTGTATTTATGGAAATGTCGCATTGCCCCATCTCGGTCTAGAGCCTGAGGTTTGGCAGGAACTGGTTGAAAACCTGGATGCAGTGGCGCACTGCGCTGCCCACGTTGATCACACTGAATACTACGTTAAAAAGAGGCCAACACAAGGAATCAGCGCTGTAAATATCGGAGGAATCATTAATATCCTGGAGTTTGCTGCCGAAGGGCGATTAAAACAAGTCTACTTTGCATCCACCATCGTCTCAGCAGCCAAAGTGGATGAGGAAGGCAGAATGGCGGAAGATTGGCCTCAAGTCGGTGATTATGATGGAGTGACAAGTTTTGCCTACCCCATTTCAAAATTCGTGGGCGATGTCCTCGCAGGAAAAGCCATGGAGAGGGGAATCCCTTCAAAAGTTTTTAGATTTCCGCTCCTCGTCGGGGACTCTAAAAGTGGGAGATGTGTGGTAGAAAACAACCACGTTATGTTGAGATATCTCTTTATCCTAAAAAATGGAACAATGCCGCTAAATCCAGCCCCAATGCAAATGCTCCCGGTGGACATTTGCGCAGATGTGTCGCTCCAACTTTTTTTTGATGAGGGGGCACCCACCGGCGTCTATAATATTACCCACTTGCAACCGGATATTGACCAGGACTTTGTTAGTGTCGCTAAGAAATTCGATCGACAAGTTGATCTGGTCGAGCTCTCAGAATTCGTGCAGCGAGTGAAGAAAGCGGGGGAGGAGGCCGGCAGCCAAGGCCAGAACTCGAGTTTGGCCCTATTTGCAGGATTTTACGATAATGATGAAGAGCTCCTAGCTCACTACGCTAGTGCGGCAGTATTACGGCAATGGGTGGAAGGTAATGAGGAGATTTGGAGAAGCAAAAAGGTAACCCAACTCCTTCCCAACTTTTATAAGGAGCAGAGACCCTCGATGGAATATGTTTATGATGACCTAATGTTCGCCAAGAGACAAGGTTGGTTTGACAAGTTCGGATTGTGAGCAGTCTGGTTTTCAACTAGTTCTCATTCAAAAAACGGATAAGATATCGATATTATAAATAAAATTTAATTGACAATGTTATATTAACTAAAATACAAACAGGAAAATTAAACATTAAAAATAATATACAAATCAATTCATTCCCTATGCAAAAATTACTGTCTTGCGACCACTAAACTTGCTCATCAAAATATTTCTCAGAAACACGACCATCATAATTAATAATTGGTCTTTGCGACTTTGATCGGCATGTCTCTAACTTTGCGTTGCAGCTTTTAAAAAATGTTGACAAACGTCGTGATTTTGTTGTGTACTCATCTTCATTCATTTTGGTATCAAAAACTCTCTTCATTCACCTCCATTCACGTGAAGTTTGAAAAGTGAAGTCTTCATCTGAGCCAATTCTCTTCATTCAATTAGTTTTATGCAAAAACTCCACGTAAATCTAACAAAGAAATTGATATTAGAATAATGAGAAGCAAAAAATGAATTATGTTTCAGAAATAAGTTCAGAATTCGCTTGTTAATGAGATTTGCTGTAAAAATAATGTCATAGAAAATCATACATTCAGGGATGCCTTTTTCTCCAAGGTCTGTTGTGCAAATCACACGACAATTTGCACACATATACTACAAATCATTCTCTAGCTTGGAACGGAAGAGTTTTTTGAAATTTGAAGAAAATGAACGCAAAAATTGATGCTGGAAAACGTCACTCACATTTTGTTCTTTTCTTTGATTTTAAGGGGCGTGGAATGTTAACCAGAATGGTGCTACAGAGTCTGTAGCACAGAATTCAGATTAAGACTTTTATTCTAATCTCCAAGATTCCAGTTTAAGCTATTTTAAACTGATCTTTCAGATTAAAGATTATGGAATTGGATTTTACTATCCTAGAATTACCAAAAGGCGAACGTTCCAAATTACAAGTTTTTAAATCTGAAAACTTCTATTTGATATGAAATTTTGAGTGCGCTATATTCATCGAATTGGTTGAAGCAAGTTAACTACTTTAGCCAGCAAACAGTAAATCAGACAAGATTTTTGATGGCGATAACGGCGATTGTGAAATAAAACACGGTCGGGAAAAAAAATAAAAAAACGCGATAACTCTGAAAATTTTATTCAAAAACCAACATATTATACTTCTAATTGAAGTCAAACGTTTATTATATGAACTTTAATGCCTTTTATATCTTTAAAGAAATCAAAACCGTACCAAAAAACGCAAATTTGTGCCAGGCCGTACAAAACCACGTTACGGGGCTGAATCAAACTGTAAGTTTGCTATTGATAGAGTAACATTGCAATTAATGAAGGCATGGTAGTATAATAAAATAAATAACAGAAGATTTTAAATAAAAATTTACTGAACTTTATTTTCAAATCAATTTATCTTCTGATGAACCTAACAAAATCAAAATTGAACCTCAATTTTGAAAATAAATTCATAAGTATCTGAGGTCGCAGTAAGCCAGCGGTGTGACCGTCACCTACCTGGCTATGTCACCTACCTCGAAAAATTGTCACCTACCACTGTTAACTTCTTGCAAAGTCATACGCATAACCCAACCATGCAATTTAAACACATATAAACCTAATGGTTAGGTTAAAATTGGTTATGTGAAGTAATTTAGAATTGGTAGGTGACGTATCTTAGTAGGTGACATACTTGGTAGGTGACATAGTAGGTGACAGTAGGTGACGTCTAGGTAGGTGACGGTCACACCGCTGTCTTACTGCGACCGGTATCTGATACATGGGAGTTTTGAAAGTTGGGTTATTTTCCTTTTCCCTAACTATGCAAGACAAAATTATATTAATTGACTATTTCAAAAGAGAACATGTACGCTATCGAAATCATTTTATATAATCTGTTCGAAAACAAGTTGAAAATAATTGGACGAAAAACGTCTTCAATTTTAGCCATAATTGTCTCTAATATGTTTAAAGCACATGCCAAACCGTCAGTTTGAAAACAGTGGTACCCAAGGATTCTTAGGTTCAGCGGCCTAACAGAAGCACTTTAACCCGTTGACTATCCAATTGACCATGGCGCAAGCAGAATACGACCCCGCAGACATTGGTCTAACCCAAGTTTACATCAAATTGGACAAACTTCACACCAAAGTTTTGAGCCTCATTGGCTTCAATCCTTTGCACATCGACACAGTCTATGGAAAAACAAACGTGAATAATTGGTGCTGGGCTAGAGCCTTCTGCAGCTGGTTATTCATTCTATTCTACGCCGTCCTCGTACTTCCCACACAGCTCTACGAAACATATCGTGGAAGCTCAATAAAAAGTTTCAGCCAAAATCCAACCATCATTTACCTCCTGATCTATATAATTATGAGCTTAAACTCGTTACTAATTCTAGGAGTATTGGTATTTAAGCCTCATTCCATCTGTCAGCTCACAAACGCCATATGGAAATACATTGAAAGCTTTCCAGGTAGGTTTTTTGTAAGTTTCCACGTAATTCTACAAACAAATGTCTCCAAATTTTCTATAATTTAACCTTTTTTGTAGAAAAATACATGCCCACAATCGATCCCGTTCAACAGCGTCAGAAAAGAACCAAATATAATGCATGTATAATTGGTTCCACAACTATTTTCTTGATGTTGTACTCAATGTGCGTTGTCCACTTTTGGCTATTTCCCACAAGCCCTGGCTACCCATTATATGGCGTTTCTCAATTCTACCTCTCTTGGCCCGTCTATTTATTTTCGTGCACGATGGTGTCAGCTTTTGGACTTTGCGTTACATTTCTAATCAACTACGTCTTAATCAACTCGCTCACATACTTTTTCTTTGTTTTTCCTGTCATTAAAAACGAGCTAAGGATTGGACAAAGGAACTACACCACTTGCTCACAGCTTCGCACTCCACGCCACTTGGTGGTTAACTGGAGAACATTACAGTTTCTTATTAAATTTATGAATTCCGAAGTGAGTTTTATTTGCGTCCCATTTCAGATGTCAATAACAGCCCTCATTTTGGTTTGCAATGTAGCCCTCACGTTTCAATGGGATCTTTATGATGTCAGAACTAAAGTTTTGCTAATTGGTTCGATATTTACAGCATTGGGCATGTTCCCTACCCTTTTGATTATGGCAGGTTATCAGCACGACTATAGCAAGAAGGTTTTGGCATCTTGGAAACTGGAAAATTGGGGACGAAAGGATAGGACGTATATGAAAAGAGTAAAACTTTCGTGTCGTCCGCTTAGCATAGGGGATGGGAAACGGTATATTATAACGCCTGTGAAAGCATTGCAATTTTTTAGAAGCGTTAGCAAAAATTCATTTCGGGCGTTGATTACCTATGGTAAAGTTATTGGGGATAAGTAATTAGAATTTATAATAGAAAATGTATTTAAAGTCTTAATTAATCTATAATGCCAAAATATTACTTCTCTCTAAAAATACATTTGTCTGGTTTTTAAATCCAACATAAAAATTCTTTACTCTTGTCTTTTTCGTAAATTGAGTCCATTAAAATAATGATGTACAAGTCGATGCCTATATGTCTACATGTATGCATGTTCATTTTTTAACCCCCATGTTTTACATACTTTTATCGCATCCTTTGCAATACGACACGACATTGTAGTCTAAAATTATGGTGCCTTCCAATTGTTTACAGAAAATGCTTGACAGGATTGACCCCCTTAAAATTGCTGCGGGCTACAAAATTATGGTAATAAAATAATTTGATTTGCATTTTGAAAATACAACGCAAAAACGTTTGAATCTGTAGTTGTAGCGCTAAGTTTAGCAACCATTTTAAAGTTTTTTTAGTTGCATGTCAACGATACATTACCATACGTATCCAAAATTGAAATAAACTGACTCGTGTATAGCATACCATTATTTTTCATTTATATAATCGTTCTTTCAAGCTAAAATTACAGTTGACTGTGGAAAAAGGACAAAAATATTCCAACGAAAATCCAGAACGAATTTCGACTTCGAAGTCTGAGTTACTTGTATTTTCTCTCTCGAATTAAAAATGATAAGCGAAAGAATTAAGCGCCTCATCATCCTCCGACTAGGAAAGCTGGTGACATGTACCGGCTGCCACGTAATTTACTGGGACGATACGCCGGAGCGCTTTGTTTTCAGCGGAAGCTATGCTTACTTCAACTGGTGCATTTTTTCCAACCTCCAAATCCAAATATATGCATGCCTCTTCTTTATTGTTGTGGCATTAACAAATTCAGACATCGAAGACATTCCCGACGAAGAATTCCTCAAACCTCAAAGTAACATCGTTAATACAGTTCTCACCTTCGTTGGAATTTCCCTCGGCTTCACGACCCTTGGAATCAGTTTGGCCGTCACACAAATGAAAAATACACGACACGAACTCGTTCAAACATCCAATGGCATTTTCCAATTTGACGACAAAATGAAATCCGAATTCAAATCAGTACTTCGCCAGCAAAACCTAAATACTCCACAACATCGCGAATTCGAGATATTGGTCAAGCTTCTTTCATACTTGTCTTTGGGCGCACCCATCCTATTCGGCTTTTGCATTTGCCAGCCATCTGAACCAACCCATCGAATAATTCAATATTGCTTAGAAATCGACCTGGATTGGAACATGGAAAGCCTGCCGATAATTATATGGCTAACATGGGGATGTTTTCTAGCCGCAAATACGGTGACAACCTTATTTCTCATTTCTATGAGCACACTTCTCTCATGTAAACTTTGGTGTATTGCTCTGACACCTCTTGGTGGGACTTCGCTAACAAAAACCCAAAAAATCCACACAAAACAACTAGGAACGGTGGACGAACAAAGAATTATCTACTTCTACAGGTCGCTTCAACTTCTCATCGCAACCTTAAACCAAGTTTCTAGCGGACTTCGGATCACCTTCCATTCAGGTGCGATGATGATGGTTTTAGCGTCAATGGGCTACCTTCTGATCCGCTTCAATGATTTTTTCTTAGAAAGTGCTGGAAATATGGTGATTGGACTCATGGCAGCGGGCGGGATCGGAATGGTGCTGATGCTGTATTATAATGAATGCATTCAAATCCACGGGTTGATTGAAACATCGCATGTATTCAAGACTAGAATATTGAAAATGGTACCCAGAAAAAGTTATGCTTATAAGGCAACCTACTCTCTAACTCCTTTGGCTATCATATCATCCTACCCTTTTTATCATGTCGGCAAAGACACCTTTTTAGAATGGTGCATTGCGGCGTTAGAAATGCTGGTAAATTTACTCGTAACTTTTGAATAATCTTAATTAGCCCATTAAAAAAACACATTTTGTTCACTTTTATTTCTTTTAATAATAAATCCCAACAAAAACATTCACAAACTTTCAAAATGTTTCTTACAAAACTGCTCGCGAGTCATCCCAGGTGGAACACTCAAATCTCTGGGATACTTCCTCTTCACGAAGGCCAAATGCCAACAGCAGCACTTCAGAGACATTTCAGCTGTCTCCATCTCCTCTCGCTTCATCCCATTTCGATTCCACGCCCTAGAAAATGCAAACGCCACAACCCCTGTGGAAGTCGGAGTCGCCTTGCATTTTTCTTTGAACACTTTCTCACTCGGCATGTTGCAAACCAGCGCTTTATCTCTCGAGCCCCAAGTGTCCGGCTTCAGGCCAAAGTCCACACAACAGCGAATCTCTGGTGGTTTGTATTTTTCGCTCCACGACGCAACCCGGATTTGAGGTTCAGCCAAACCGTAACCTGGGTCAAGTGGGAGAATTGGGGAGTTACAATCATCGCGGTGGACTTCAATATATTTCTTTTCGAGACAATCAAAGACGGGCGGGGAGGGTAAAGGTTCGTTGTTTATTGAAGGGAATTGAGGTTTCCCCTTGAGTAAACAGTTGGAGGCGCCCATAGGAATGTGTTGAATGTAGCGGCCACGAGAAACTTCCTTTAAAACGTTTGGATACGAGATGGTCTTGAGGTCCTTCCATTTCCCAGTTTTCTCAAGGACATCGCAAACGGTGAAGAGTCGGTGGAGTGGGGGAACTCGAGGCTTGTCCAAACAATGAGGGCGGTCAGTTGCTGTCGTGATTGAAGTTGTCGTTGTTGTAGGCTTTTTTGTCGTCGTCGTTGTAGTTGTAGGTTTTTTAGTTGTTGTTGTAGGCTTTTTGGTTGTTGTTAGCTTTTTAGTCGTCGTTATTGTAGGCTTTTTTGTCGTCGTCGTTGTAGTTGTAGGTTTTTTAGTTGTTGTTGTAGGCTTTTTGGTTGTTGTAGGCCTTTTTGTCGTCGTTGTTGTTGAGGTTGTAGGTTTTTTAGTGGTAGTTGTAGTCGTTGTTGGAGGTGGCTTCGGACATTGATTGCTCTCCTTCTTACAAAGACAGCTTGTCCACTTCATCCTCTCCGGGTCATCGAAGGGAACATCAGACGCCAAAATATCTTTGGTTTTTCTCTTCTCCTTCAGCTCCTCCGCATATTTCCGAAAGAGTAAGCTAAATCCCGCTGTAAACTTGCAGCGAACTGTCAGCGTTATCAGATCCGGCATGTTGCAAACCCCCACTTCATTTTCGGCGCTGATTTTATACTGATAACAGCAAAAGAATCTCTCATCTTCGGAGCCAAATTCGGATATCTGGTTCATCGCAATGAGTCTCAAAGGAGGGAGCTCCTTGCTTTTGATGTCCCTCCAGCCGAGATTTCCACAGTCGTCGGATGTACGCAAGGCAATAATGTGGCCAAAACAGTCGACCATCTCGTCTGTCGGCCGCAATCCAAACTCGTATTCGAAAGGAAATCCATAAACAGCGTACTTCGGATCTGGACAAGAAGTAGTATATCCGAATTTCGATTTGAAGGGGAAGAGGAGTCGCCCATAAATCGGAATTCCGTCTCCCTCAGAAAGCATCGGCTTGTAGAGGTATGGAAGCGTAATCCTTGACACTTGAGACCACTTTGAGGGGCAGAAACCACCGTAAAGTGGAGGATAATTGGAGTGGCTGACGCAGGGCGGCTTGTTTAAATAAATGTCGGGTTGAAATCTGTTGCCAAGAACGGGTTTTGTAGGGTCAACCGGAAGTGGGCCTATTACAATGAGGGTGGGCTTTGGTGTTGTGGGTGGGACGGGGTTGTCGTTGGCCGCGTAGTAAATGTATTCGTTGATCTTGGCGAGTTTGATGCTGAGACATAAGCCGTCGTGATTGCATTGCTCTATGAGGGTCAGCTCGGTGCGGGAGGGGCGGTAGGAAATGGTCACCATACCCATGATGATTATGAATGCGAGTAGCTGAAAGAAACAAAGCGTATTAGTTCTTGAATATCTCGGCATATTTTTAACAAGTTTTGGTTGCTTACGCGGAGAAGGAATGGCCGAGATATGTGGAAAGTCGATCCAACCCAGTACGGCTTTTTGGAGGTGAAGGAGTGGACCATTGATATAATCTGCATGAAACCAAATTGTTAGATTAAAACTTTTGAAAATGGTAATTTAAAGCTTTAATAAAAAGGCTCACAAATCTCCGCTCCTTTGAAGTTTTGGCGTAGACTAGTCCATGTCGTCGGATGTAATCGATCCCGACTTGTAGCTAAAAGACGTAAAAATTAGAAAGATAACGAATTTGGGAGTCAAATTAAGTTTTGGCTTCTTTTCTTACTTTTACAGCTGCATTGTGCATCGCACCCCCGAAACCCCAGTAGGTGGCCATCGTGAACAAAAACATTGACAAAGATTTTATAACCGCCTCAACAGAAACCTCCGCGACTTTCACCGGAACCGCCAAATAAACAACATCCGCTCCGGTTCCGGCAGTAGTAATATAACTCTCTTCTTTGAAGTGTGCCTCATCCAAAAACATGTCAAAGAGGAGCCAGACAGCAAGAACAATCTCACAAACCTAATCAAAAGTTTTTTATAAGACATTTAAAAAATTCATAAAAAATCTCAATTTTTTGCTTACCATGCTGAACAAGAAGGACCTAAACACGACCCTATTAACTTGACTTAGATTGCGAAACAGCGACACAATGACTAAATGCTCCGCATACAGCTTCCCATACGGAATCACCTTCTTCACACGCTTCCCCTTCTCCTCTTCAAGTTTTCCAAGGGCGTAGGCGAGTCTCAGATTGAATTTCGCCCCCATGTTTCCCAACGCTTTGCCGTAAACCGCTAATTGGAGGAGGACGACGTTCAAACTGAGAAAAAAGTAGAGAAATATAACCAATCCGAATAACTGGACGATTGGATAATAAACCGATTCTCGGAAGCGGAAGTTAAAAGGTCGGAGAATGGCGTAGCCGAGGAATCCCATGGTGTCTCGAACAATTTCGGTTTTCTTTCCTCCAAAGAAAAAGGCCGTCATCAAAATGTTGAACACTCCAATTGACGAGAGGATGATGACGATCAGCAAGTGGACACCTTCAGTAACGTCATATTTTAGAAGACATATGGCCAAGTTGAATCGGCTAAAGAACTCCGCGTAGTGGACCCCCAACTCCATGACACAGGAGACAGCCCAAATGGATAGAATGATGGAGAAGAGGACGACGAATAATGTTTCTAAAAGTCAAAAGTTATGGGATAAAATTGCTATCTTTTAAAGTTTTAAAAAAGTTTTAAAACTTACCCGGAAAATGGTTAATATATTCCAACTGAACGAGTTCATGAGTAACTGACTGTGGTTTCGAGTATCCGATTATAATGACGAGGGTGGCAAACGCACTCATCGTAACGGAGACATACACCAGCGCGTTGAGACACACCCCAAGATACTCTCCAGACCACGGCTCCCACTTGACCTGGACGGATTGGTTGCTCCGCACCACTTTCTGGTACGGATTGAGCCCCATGATGGAATTGACCTTGTCTAGCACCTTCGTTGACTCCATGAAGCGCTTGAGATCTGGTTGGATAGGCTTTTGTTCTTGGGAGGAAGGTGGGGCTTGGTTTTGGCTCTTTTTGGATTCTCTTTTGAGCTTGAGATCAGTTTCACTTTCTGCTTCGGAACCAGACCACTGAAGCCACTCGCTATCCTTTTCTTTCGCTATTGACTTGGTGACTTGCTGCACATTTGAAACAAGACCGGGTCCAGATGGATGAGTTCGAGGTGGCGAGCTGTCTTCGTTCTTTGGGGGTCGCTGAAGTTCACCCAATTTTAGTTTCGCTGTTGGCAGGTCCCAAAAGTCCTGAGGCTCTGGGTTTACTGCCGCCGACCAGGAACTGTGCGTAGAACCGGAGGATGATAAGCTGGGTGAAATTGAAGACGCTGAGCTCATGTAACTATCTCGGATGTCGCTGGTTGCTGGTTGTAAAAATGAGCTGGCTCCTGGTTTCAATGATTTTTTCTTGCCAAATGGTTGCTCGTGATGTTTTCCCATGCCGATGACTGACTTCTTTTCCGGTTTTCCCGAGGTGCTGAAGCTGTGGACGAGAATGGCTCCTGGCTCCTTGTTTTCGATGGTCACTCGGGGTCTCTTTGCGCGAAGATGGTGATGGTGGTGATGTCCGTGTTTTGTTTCAGTGGAAAACCTCTTTGACTTCTTCTTCCGGCTTGGGAAAACGTCCCCGACAGCAGCTGTCGTGGATGTGTCCGTTGTCAGTTCTTGTTCTGAGGTGGTTTCCTCCAAGCTCTGTTCTGATTCCGTGGTACTAGGAGGAGGAGGTGGACGCTTTCCGCCTCCACCTGAACCGCTTCCAGCTGCAGCACCACCGCTATCTCGTCCAGAGTGTTTGGGATTGCTAAACGAAGATTTTTCAGGGTGTTTTGCTTCTCCACTTCCACTTTTTGACCGTTTTTGTCCCGTTTTCTCCTGTTTTGAGGGGGGATGCTGAGTGAATTGGGTAGAGTCTTCTTGAGAAAACAGAAGGTCAACCCCATATTTTATGCAAAATCCTTGAAGAAGGCGCTTTGCTTTCCGTCTTGTGTCATTCTTTTCTGCTTCGGAAACTTCAGCTTCAAACTTGGTCTCCTTTGCTGAGGATAGAGGTGTTGGGGATGTCTTCAGAATTTTCCAACTGAGTTTAGTCACTTTTGTTCCAGGATCTCCGCCTCCGCCTGATTCTTCCAAAGGGTCTTCAACGCCATAATTGTAATTGTTCCAAGGCCTCCGCTTCCTTCTTCTTTTTCCTTGAACCAACCCGACTTCGCCTTTCAGGGCAGCACTAACACTTTCTGGATTCAGGGGAAGGAGATCCAGATCAAGAAGGGATCCATCCAGTTCTGAAGGGAAGCGAGCCATGGCACCATATTAATTTACCTATAGTCTAATCCATCTAATTTAAAAGTTCAGAATAGTAGAATGGGATAAAAGTAGCAAAATTCACTTGTAAGCTTCTGCAATCAGAAATTGAAGAGATTATAGCTATATATTTTTCAAAAATTATAGTTAATATTCTTCTGTTGTTTCTGCGAAACTTTAAAAAATTAAAATTAATGTCATTTAATTTTTTGTATCTTGGAGACATTTTTTCTTTGGGTTTGGCTGATGCTAGCAGAGGCAACTATACCGTTTTGGAAAAGCACATTTCAACAATTTGAATGAATTTCCTTGTCATAATATCGCCTTGCATAACTTAGTTATTTAAGGCTATTCAATTCGATTTATTCAATTATCGAGTTGTAAGAATTCCAAAAATTGCATCCATTCAATTTATTCACTAATAATTGATACTAAATATTGTATAAAACCCATAATAACGAGCTGTGCTGTAGGTGTCGGATTTCTGTAGATATGCAAAATTAGAAATGTACCCGTACCCTGTTCGAGAAATAAAAAAGCATTATACAGTTAGAGTGTGGCTAATTGAATCTCTGAGGTAAGTGTGATGAGGCTGGCTGAATTCTCGACAAGATCGGCAATTGAAACTCTTCCCCTTTGTTTGATGAACTTGGCAAACTTTGATAACTCTTCTTCTGAGATGTAGATAAATTTTCCGCGATCATCCATAACACCTGCGTATCAACCAACAAAATATAAAAACTAAATGGTATCAACTGACATAAAGAAACACAATTCGGAATATTACCAGTGAGTCTTCCTTCTTTGACTAGCGTCCTAAGTCTGTCAATGGCACCCGCGACTTTGAGTCCAAACCGTGTTGCAAGTTCTTCAAATAGAACTACTTTCTTTGCCTACAAAATATGACAAACCCAACCAAATAAAATCATTACGATGAATAAAATGTTTTGAAAACCCTTAACTGTTTACATACTCTGATATGCTCAATGAACCTTTCGATTAGGTTGCCTTCCTCCTCCTCTTCCGCAACTTCACAACCTTCTGCTTCAACAGTGAACATTTCTTTCATCTTGAGGTACTCCTCCAGTTCCCGTTGAGCCTTCTCCTCGCGCTGCCTCTTTCCTTCGACTTCTCTTCGTTTTTCATCTTCCGCTTCTTGTTTCTGTTGCCTGGAAATGGATTCAGTTTTAAAAATCTGATGGAAACAAGAATGAATGACTAATTACTTACTGTTCACGCTCTTTCTGTTCCAAAACTTGCTTAGCCTTCCATTCTTCTCTCATTCGTTCTTGGACGTCACGCTGTTGCCGTTTTTCAGCTTTCGCTTCCAACTTTGCCCGCTTCTTAACACCCAGTTTAGGATCGTTTAACTTTTCATCCAGTTCTTCATCTGGACCCCTTTGAGCACCGCCTCCAGCTCCGTCATTTCCATCTCCTTCCGAATCCGAATCGTCTACGGAGAAAAAATATAATTTAACGCCGTACCCAGTAACCCAAAATAGTTTGAACTGTTAACTTTTAAATATTTATAAAGCTTACCAACGCGTATCCCTCTGCGATTACGAGCCCCCACCTGTCTTCGATTTCCACCCGCTCTATACCGCTGACCTTCGGGTCCACCTGGTTCTTGCTGCCCTTCTTCCTGGAGCTTGTTTTTCTTGTTCATCAACCAGATAATCAGCATACTGGCTCCAAAAATCAGAGATCCCATTAAAATGTAGGCAATGAACTCCCGTGACCCCTCCATGTCTTGAGCCATATCCATTTTCCTTGATTTTCCTGACCTTCCTGTTAGTTTACTTAGAAACGAGCCTGAAAATCAACAAAATAGGATACAAAATAAAATAACACCTTTCACTGAATAATTGAGTAGTTGCCAATCAACAAAAACAGAGAAAATTACTAGCTTTCTCGAACAATAATATAAAGTTGTTGCTCTGACCACAGTTTTTACAATATCCAAAATCTGATCTGATTTCCACAAAACAAAACACGAATCACAAAATCATTAATCATCAGCTGATTTTCCCTTCAACGAAACAATCGAAGTTGAAAGTTCAATAAATTTAATGACACAATCCGCTTCAATCCCCCCAAATCAATTCTGTAGAATTTAGAAATTTAATTACAATTATTACAAGTTAGCAGCTTTGACCCCATAAGGACCATGAGTAGCCGGGCCGAGAAATACTTAAATCACCTTACTAGTAAACGTATGAGCTAATTTTATAATTTCAACAACAATTAAGCTAAAATATATACTATTTTCCTCCTATTTCAGTTGAGACATGTTTTGCATCTTATGGTGCATTCGCGAAACCCGGACGTCGGGGAGTGAAAGCCGAGTTGGAGTTTGTTGCGAGTGGACGTAGAGTCAGGGCCAAGATTGGCCTACCATTGTACCGTTCTACTGTTGACCGATCTCTGGTTATTACTCGGAAAGAAGGTTTGATTTAATTGGTTGGTTTGTTGGTTATAATCATATGAAATGGGTTAACTTATGTAATAATTTATTTTTGTGCTTTTAAAGACATTCTGTTCAGCCCACTGACTTCATCTGGGGAAGGGGTTCTTGAGTGGAGCAAAAGTCAACAAGAAAGGAGGAGCTTCCAGTGGGAGAGGGATTTGGAGGTAGCGCAGCAAGTGGACAGTGAAGAAGACATAGCTTTTTTGAAGGGGCTCCACCCACGCAACTGGAAGGAGCAAGATCACTATCGGGTTGTGGGCTTGAAACATTTGAGGATAAAGGCGACGGAGGATGACATAGAAAATGCCTGTAAATTTTCGAATAAGCAAGCCATTTTCTGTAACTGTCAAATGCTGACGGGATTAACTCCTAATTAAACTGTTTTGTTCAATTAGATAAGATCAGAGTTCTGAAGCATCATCCCGACAAAAGGCAATCCGCTGGAGAATTCTTGAACACGGAGGAAGGTGACTATTTCTCGTGCATTGTCAAGGCGTATGAAATCCTCTCGGACCCTGTTAAACGCCGAGCTTACGACTCTGTTGATCCACTATTTGATAACTCTCTTCCGTCTATTACTCCGATATCATCTGAGGAATTCTTTAGGGTTAGGTGGAATTCACCAGGAATTAATCTTTGATATAAAAATTATGCAAGTTTTAATTTAAATTGATTTTTGTAGACTTTTGGCAATTGGTTTGTAAGAAACGCCCAATGGTCTACTCGCCAACCCGCTCCTCTGCTTGGAAACTCCCTTTCGACTCAGCGACAAGTGGACTCCTTCTATGAATTTTGGTACGACTTTGATTCCTGGCGAGAATACTCCTATTTGGATGAGGAAGTCAAGAAAAGCCACTGTCGAGAAAAACGACGTTTGATCGAGAAAATGAACGAGAAGATCCGTTGTACAATAAAGAACATGGAAGGGACTAGAGTTCGTACCGTTGTTCGCCAAGCCCACAAATTGGACCCACGTGTAACCCTCTACAAAGAACTTTCAACCCAAGAAAAACTCGAGGAGAAGTTGGCAAAGCAGAAAGTTTATCAAGCGGAAAAGGAACACCTTCAAAAGGTCAAGGACGAGAAGAAACGCTTAGAAAAAGTGAAGGAAGAACGTCGCCGAGCTGAAGAAAGGGAGAAGGAAGTACCCGCCAAGAAAATTAAGGAGGTTCAGAAGAAGGCTCTCAAGAAGGAGCGGAGAACTTTCCGAACTTTGTGCAAAACCTACAACTATTATGGGCTAGATGATGAGAAGACCACGGTAGAAAATATGGCAAAGATGGATCAACTCTGTGAAATCCTCCAACTGGACGAGCTAGCAAAGCTCAACGAATCCCTGAAAAAGCTGGAGATTGACGAGAGCCGTCAGGAGTTCGAGAAAATGGTTAAAACCGTTGCTGAGCGAATTGCAGAGGAGAAGGCGAAAACCGCACAGGAAGCTTCTTCCAAACAGGAAGGTAAAAATGGCGATCGCAAAGAAAACTTTTCTGGAGATCAGGAGTGGGCTCACGAAGAGCTCCAGCTGCTTATCAAAGCCGTCAATTTGTTCCCCGAAGGAACAGCTCAGCGATGGGAAGCCGTGACAAATTTCATCATACAGTTTCAAGATGCTTCCTCCAAAAGAAGAACGGCGAAGGAAGTTTGCGCCAAATGGAAAGCCTTGAACTCATCCTCAAGAAATCGGTTGAAAGAAGAAGCGAATGAGAAGAGCCAAAAGAAAGTCAAGATTGATTTGGAAGAGGAGTTTCAGCCTGGAGCTTCTGGATCAAAACCAACTGAAAATATCGGAAAGGCTTGGACAGCTCAAGAGCAAAAGCTGCTGGAACAAGCGCTGAAAACTTACTCCGCCGCAGCTCATCCTGGAGATCGATGGGAGAAGGTAGCCGAATCCGTTCCGGGAAGGAGTAAGAAGGAGTGCATGGCGAGATTCAAGGAGTTGGCAACCCTCGTTAAAGCTAAAAAGTCAGCTCAGTGTCTAAAGGAGTGAATTTCAGTACTATTTTCTACTTGAAACCTCAATATGACAATTAGTATTTTTTGTAACATTAAGACTATTCGCTGCCGTAATAAAAATTCATTAAAATGAACTAATTTACGCGTTTCTTCGTTTTTATTTTTAAATCAGAAGATTATTTCACTTGACATTATGCAATTGATTATGAATTGAATTTAAGGTACGAAGTAGTTGATTTTTACAGAAATGAAAAGGTTTTGGGTTAGTTTTTAGTTGGAGCTTTGGAGTTGAAATTCCTTCAGCTGGCTAATCAGCTCGTTTTCTGCATCTTCAGACTTGACCCGAAGAAGAATGGGCATCCCTTTCCCTTTGTTTCCCATCACCGACATTTTATCCAGGGGAAGCGCTTTGTTGAGGAGGATGTGTTGAGCAACAGAGTTCCCAGGTTGTTATCAGCCCGGACAACCAGCTTTTGCACGTGCATAAATCATTCAAACAATAAATTGGTTACAGGGACCACTTCGTTTATGGGCGGCTCCTCATTCTCCTCGTCCTCCTCTTGACCTTCACGTTTGTCAACCGTATCACCTGCGTTGGTCTTCTGCTACTGACTGGGGCAACGGGAGACGGGAGCAAAAGACCCAAATGGATGGCAGAACGAGCACTCCAACTCCTCCAAGGGAAGGATAGGGCTTTTGAATCAAGAAAGAAGCCGGAGGAAATCCTGGGGGCCGGCGCACCAAATCCAGATAATCCCGAATTCGTTGGGGACTATCCTGGTTCTACCTCCTCAACAATGGCTGAAAGTGGAGCAGCGGAATCTGATGATGATAGGACGAATGATGGAGGAACATACAAAACCGGATTGCCCCATTTGGGTTGAGCGAAGGAAGCAACTAAAACAAAATATAATTAACCACGATAACCTAATCAAACCTTTCAATTGGAACTTCAGTAGTTTTTTGGATAACGGAATCAAATATTTTCCAGACACAATTTATATTTGTTTAATGTATTCTGCATACGATCTACAACAAAACTAGTTAAAGTTTGCCCAGTATCACATTGCCCCACTATCCACGTATTGAAGTTATGAGCAAAGTAAGCCAAAATATGTAGTTCAGTCAAACCATGATTGCGCAAAAACTACAAATTGTAGTGACCTGAATCTTATTTATTAGAAAGACGACAAAATTTCAAAGAGGTGTTTTATTTTAAATTTCCAAACCCGCCCCTAAGTGCTGAAATAAAATTGGTAAAAGTAGGTCAACTGAATGAAATTGCAAAATCAAACTATCTTCAGCCGTATTCGTTTTTAAGGGCTTATTTGAACAGAAAAGGCACCTTCTAGCTGTGGAGTAATTACTAGTACGTGTGAATACTGGATGTGATCAATATAATCAGACATTCAGAGGCAATGGGGTGCTCTATATGTACAGATATACCAGGCCAGAATCGTTAATTCTTTTGAACTGTAATGACTGTTTTATGCAAAGAAATTTTAATATACTTACTAGAACGGCTATTCATAACGTAAGAGATAGGGAGATGGTTGTGATTCGACTGAGCCCATAAGCAAAGCATTAATAGATAACCTTGTTTCGTTAACTACTAAAAGTTTACATTGCAAACCCACCTTACGGTTGTCTATTTTTATTTTACTCTATCTCTTTTATCTCTGGTTTTATGTTGCTAAACATAATAATAAGCCATAATTTACAATATTTAGGTCATTATTGGTTTCATTTTCCCTATAAAAAGACATACATGAACTACATATTTTAGCTTACTTTACCCATAACTTGTTTAATACGTGGATTGTAGTGCAATGTGAGACTAGGCAAATTTTTACCATTTTTACTGTAGATCATGTGCATACAATATGAAACAAATACAAAATGTGTTTGGAAATTTGATTCCGGTATTCAAAATATAACTCACTTGCAATTTGGAAGTGATACGCATACCCATTTACCCATAAAGACAAAACTACGCAGGAGAAATGAACTAAACTTCTCGAAATCAACATTCAATTCTCGACGAGTGAGTCTATTATCACAACTGACATTGTGGGCAGTGCTTTGGATTTTATTTTGATTGTATTTTCAGCTCTGCCGACTTGACAATATATAATGGCGTCCGCTTGTGGATATTACTGCTCATCTTGCCAATTTACGCTAAAAACCGATAAAGACTGGTTAAACCATTTGCTAAGCTCTGACCACCAAGCTCGGGCTCGAGAGGAATTTTCTTCTTGGGACTTGCAAACTAAAGAACGTGTTTTGGTTGTAATTGGCAAGTTTCCGGTGGCCTTTCAAATTGTGCTGATGTCGTTTAGCAATCGGTCCGGGAGGTCGAAATTATCGGGATTCATTTGGAATGAAAAGCGCCCTCGAGTAGGACTTTTGCTGATTGAAAGCAGGTTGAAAACTGTTATGACTTTTGTGGACAGTTTAGTTTGTTGATTGAATATTAAAATGAGTTCGGTTTTGATTTCTATTTTAGGGAGAAACTGGAAGACATTCTGAAAGGTTTAGGTGGGACATCTCAGATAAGGTTTGGGAAGTACCAGGTCCTTCAGCTGAAGAAAGCAACTGATTATCATGATTTGGAATGTAAGTTGTATATGTTAGAGTTTTCCAAGCCCAATATTTTATGGTAGAGTTAAAACTTAATAACATCTTCTAATTGGTACTGTTTTTAGGGGATGTGTTTATCGCTCAAGATTTCCGTCACGAGTTTACAAAAGGGCTCAAGACTAAAGTCAAATTTGAAATGGATGATGAACCGCTTCCGCTGTCCAAACTTTTGAAACTGGCCATTTCCGACTCTGATGAAAAGCACCTGGATGGAGCCTCCATTCATTCTGAACCGGGAGGGGTCGTCCCGTTCAATTCCAAACTTGGTTCGCAGTTTGATTTCATACGTCGCGAGGTTGAAATCGGAGATGAAGCTTACAATAAGGCACTTGGCCTCATGGAAAAGTGCTGGCGTATCCTCAAAGGAGACTATGTTCACTGCCAACTCTTCATGTTTCGGCATTGGTATTTGAAGCTGCGTGGACAAGGGGTGAATGATCTCGTCTTTTTCTTCGATGCGAATGGTATGTATTCTAAATATTGTTTAAAATGGCTGTAATAAAGTATCACACATCACTGAAGCTGTTCTTTATTTGCAGGGGTTTTGGACGGTACAACAGAAGGAAACCTGGGCGGAAAACACAATAGATTTCAAGGTGGATATCTGAAGAACTTGATTGCATCTTTCACAGCTCAACAGATCCTTCCAGCAATGCAAAGTGGAGGTGTTGATGAACGGAAGGACATCAGAAATTGCAAAGGATTTGAGGGAAGAAGTGCGTATCTATTCGAAGACGCCTCAACCAAAGCTAAATTCACTCTGGTGACAGATCCCCAGTTTGCAGTGGAGGCTCAAACTTGCCGTCTTCTCAGCTATCTTCTGGATTTTGACCCGAGAGCGAGACCCTTGCTTACATTGATTTTTTACTGGGCGGAACAGAATCGGGTGAGGATGAGTGGGGCTAAAATACCAAGCCATTTATCTCATGCTCTTGCTCCCGAGCCTGCTGGACTGGAGTGGATGGTCGTCTTTTTTCTCTGTTACAAGGGGATTTTACCAACACCTAGAGAAATTCTTGAGGGTACGCAGCACCCCCCAATTTGTTATCATTTGGGAAAATCCGTAATCGATATTGGGTTCCGTACGGATTCTCAGTTTGCTGAAGAATGGGCAGCTTCTAATTCGGGCAATCGTCGTCACCCTGTGGGCTCCGACGAGTTTGTCCTTGATTTGGTTGAACTGAGCAAGAAATTCTTTACATTTTATGGGGAGCTTCGACATAATCCTGAACCCTGGATTTTGAATACGAGGGATGGCCAGCTGCTGAGACTGGATATAATGAACACTCATAACGAAGTGACTCGGCTAACAAAAGAGGAACTGGCACGTTTGACAAAGCCTGGAAAGACACCGTCTAAACGACAGGTGAACGTGAATAGCTTATGGAATCGGAGATTGACTATTTTGCATCCTGTCATTCTCAGTTGGACAATTCCCTGCGATGAGGAAAACTTCTTTGGAAAAATCAGTTTGGAAATGCTGGCTTCAGCAAAAATCATTGAACTGGGAATTCCAACCTTGCGAGAAATGACTATGAAGGAAGACAATTCGCTTGAAGGCAATGAAACCAACTTGCAAAATCTATTTCGAAAGGTTAATCTTGAGGATCTTCGGCCGCTTGATGCATTATCAGAAGAAGTGAAACAGAAAGCTGTATTGTTAGATGTAGATTGATTTAATTGATTAAAAAATACAATTACAAACTATGGTATAAAACGTTGTACAACTGATAAGAATCTCTTCGATTCATTCTTTGTAATACTTATTGTTATAAACTAAAACTAAATAACGGGTCTACTTCGATAATTAAATGAGATTATTGAATTAATTTATACACGTTATCATGAATTATTCAATAGTATTTAGCCCATTCTCTTTTGTCATTTGCATCAGTAACCAGACCTTAAACTGCATGAGTGAATGATGACTACAAACAATAGCCTTACTTTGTGGTAGCCTGTTTTTTGTCATTAGTTAATCACTTTATTTTGTCAACAAACTTTTGGCATGTGAAAGCATCAATTTTCGAGACAATTAAAACCAAAATACTATTTGCATGCAAATATGTGCTTGGTTGTAATATATTGTGAAGAGCCAGGACCTAAAGTCTACCCGACGATAGCGCTCGCTTCAACTTAAATGTTAAATGGTATATCCCGAAC
>JAQGAP010001188.1:0-22105 GCA_034697805.1 Orchesella bifasciata | reverse complement strand
CGCTCAAAGCTGGTTGCTGGAATGATTAAAGCCCCAATAGTTTCAAGAGCATTGAATGTGAAAGATACAAAATGGATTGTGCGGTATCTAAACTCCTTTCAGCCACTGAAATCGTATATTGGCTATGTTAATTTTGTGGACGAGTCTACACCATTAGTATTGCTTGATTTCAGCATTAATCAAACTGTTAGTCTGATTTTGCTACAGTAATCACGGACAGCTAGATTATTTAAGTTAATGATTGTAATTTTTTTTAAATTTATTGTTTTATTTTAATATGGTGAACATGAATAATAAAATTGCTGACTCTACTGCCCTAGAATTACAATGGCACCAACAATAAAACATTAGTGAGGTTTATCATCAAAGTCTCCAAATATGTAACTTTCGTATTATGTGTTGGTTTAACAAAAGTAGAAAACGTAAAATTGAGTGGTTTCAAAGCCACTATTTTTCTTTGTACCACCGCCCTCTCAATCAATGCCGGGTATGATGTGACGCGACTCCAAAAACTAATCCGAACTGTTGTTTTCCACTTGGTTAAAATATTCAATGAATTTTCATAAACGGATACAGCAGGAAAAATTAGAACGGGCATTGCAAAACTACAGCAAATTGCTAGAATGGGGCCTAGTGCGTAAATATACCAAGGAAAAACACTGGAGCATTTCAAAGTCAACCAAAAGACAAAAACGGTGCTAAAATGCGTAACCAAAACTGCCAGTCCAAGAAGAATATTCATTGGCTTGTAAAGTACTGAGTGAATGATGGAAAAATGTGCATAGCTAGTCAGCATTCTGTTAAAGTAGGATGTCCTCCATAGTTTTCCAGTTCCATGGTTTGCCAAATTTCGTTGCATTGATTGAAAATTAGATTTATAGACTCGAAATACAGTGTGCAATATCAACATCGTGAGACTACAAGCTCTGAGAGCCTCCATGCAAGAATATGCTACAACGAAACGAATTCCCCAAGAAAATATTCGAATAGGCAAATGAGATGAGAAGATAAACCCAGGAAGGCAAATTCTAAAGAGATGGTACAACGGATCCTTATTCACACAAGCAACACCCAGAAACAGAAAATGGCCTTCAAATCCTAGTGACAATACGAAATTGATCTTGACCCACTCCACCCAAATTTCAGTGTCAGCTCTGGGAAGCAGTTTTGCCCACAGGGAATTTAAGAGCGGAATTACGTGAGCCAAATTAAGGTTTCGAATACTTTGATGCCATTCTAAACAAAAACATTTTTAGTATAAAAACAATTGTGAAGTTTTACCAACACGTTGTAAAGTTTATAGAAAACTTTTGTTTACACACCTTGCACGATTTGATGCTGACGAGATTTATTTACTGGTATACCCTGAGCATAATCGAAAAGTGAATTCATTGCAAGCACAAGTTCGTCAAGATACTGATTTAAAATTGTATTAGCAGCAACTGCTGGTATAGCTCCAACCGTTCCCATGATGCATATGAATATGTCTACTAGTGGAATGTCTTCATCACCCGTTGTAAACTTTCTGATGATGAGTAGAACGCAGACAAGATTGGATAGCGCCAGGTTGAGTATGTACACACAAAATCTCCATAGCCAGAGTTTCATGGGCTGGCATTCAGCAGTGAAGCGTTCCTCCACAGAATTCCATTGGAGTGGGTGGGGAAAAAAGCATGTGTATATTTTGTGGTGAAGTGAAAACCCAAATTTTAACAATTCAATATACATTTTTGCTATGCGTTAAAAACTTTTTTAAATTCTCTGTATTCTATTTCTTACTGTCGCTCATGACGCTACACGCGTTGAACCCAATATGCATTACTAAGTTTTCGTTTTCGAAACAACCATTCTAACTTTGGCACTGAACAACTATTAAATGATATCCATCGATGCAGTAATAATTGGACAATCATTTGTTCAGAAGGACATTTTCCTTAGAAGCATGTCATCAAAAAAATTTCAAAGAAATCCATTTTTACAACACACTTTAATTGGTATAGAGATTTTGGAGTAGCATGAAAATTTAACAGAATTGATGGTTATGTGACGTCAGATCAATTATATTTTAATAACTTCACGAGAAGCAAGCGACTGACTGTCCTTGCTTTTAATTCAAGGGTTTTTTTTAAATAACACAAGGACTTTTTTAATAAATCAAGGTTGTTTTCTATTTAAGTTTCCAAATTATATATTTCTTCGTGTGTGCAAGGTTAAAGCAAAAATATAACCCAATATTACCCAACTAAATAAATATTCTATAAATAATAATTGACGCATAGATTTTCAGTATACTGCAATGTAGATATATATACTGTACTTATATTTCTACTGTCTAAAGCTTTGTGACACCAGCATGAATTTAAAAGTTTATGGAGGATTCCCCGATAAAGACTAAAACTGTGACTAGAGACACCAAACCGTAAAAAGTCCATACAACTCTAAGCAGGTGATTTGATGCAGGTTTCAAACTCTTGTTTTGCAAATCAATATCAAAGTCACTGCGCAAAGTCTGCGGCCACTGTTTTTCAGGAATTCGTAATCTTTCATTAACCCTTTCATCCACATCCAATCTAATTATCTCCCGTGCTTTGTATAGCTCCATTAATGAAAGATATTTTAACCTTTGACGGTCCCATTTTCCATTTAATCCGGCATCAAAAAGACGCAGCAGTCCATCCGCAATAACAGGCTGATACGAGTTTTTCCGAATGGTCCAAATATACTTTAAAGAAAATCCATGCAGAATGTGAATTCGAGAGAGCCACTTCCGAGAGAAAACTTCCAACCATGTTTTAATCCTGCGTATATTTTGTTCCGTATCTACAACAACGTATTCTTTATCAAATTTTGGAAATCCTCGTACTTTCTCTGGATTCGGAATTCGATGCAAGTTTTCATCTTTGTACTGGGAACCCACAAAGAAGTCCAGTACATATGGACCGCATACATGAATCGGGGAGTTCTTTATTTTTTTGCGTAGCTTAGAAAAATTTGCTACCCGCATTGAATCATCCACAGCCAGCATTACGCCAGCTTTACCTTCGTTATGGGAGACTCCAGAAAACGCATATATTTCAAGGTTGGTCTCGTTCAGCGCCACCACAGAGTCTGGATACTGTGGACCTTTCACCTGCTTAAAAAAGGCGAACATTTTGCCCCTGTAGGAGTTGGTGATTGTCATCGAATAAAAGACCATAATAATCCATATAAAATAATATAAGCGACGATTTTTTATTTGGGTGTCCAAGTTATGTATAGATTGATCTACTAATGAAGCAAAAAAGACAATTGCTTCCAGTTTTCCACATTTCAGGAAAAGTGAAAGCATAATGAATGTAATACAGAAGCCCACCCATGTTCCCAGATCGAAGGGTTTCAACAACACGATCCAATATAAGTCTTTTGGCTCAACCACAGCAAAAAAAGCCCAGGTTTCAAATTTTATCGGATTTTCCAATAACATTGAAAATTCCTTTCCAGCGATCTGGTTGGAATTTAGAACAGTGTAGTATGATACTACTGAAATTATAGTGGGACCATAAGGCCCAGGGTCTGCGTCTTTTATGATCATTGTAAAGTTGTGATGTTTCCCAACTGCTTCTAAAACACATTCCTGGGCTGATGCTGGAGTGTATGTCCTGTAAATGTCTATATTACGTTCGTACATTGCTAGATCGTCACAAAATGTTGCCGCCCCTATCCAAATACTGTATGCATATCCTGTTATGCCTATAACACCCTTGTTAAAATTTCGCCGTAGTTTGTTCCAAAGCCTGGATATCTCTGGCCAGGAACGTCCTGTCACGTTGTAGATATTGCGCATCTTCCTATACTTGCAGTTAGGACAGTATATTGCCATTCGAACCTCACTAAAATTCAAACTCAGTAGACAAGGAACTATGACTTTGAAACAAAAGTTGTCCCATTTCAATTCAGTAGAATTTTTGTAATCGAATAAAATCACCAGATTAGGCCTGCTGTCAGAGTGAATTTCCGTAGAGTAAACTTTCGAAGCGTGCTCTAGACCCTCTGCATGAAAGTATACCAAGCATACTCTTCTATTATAAATCTGTCTTGAGTTGTCAAGTAATTGTGTTTGATTGTAAAGGTTATGAATTGTAAATACCACAAAATTGTGAAAAACTTCCAGAAGTTTTGTGATCGGGTAAAATTTTGTAAAATCGGTGCTGGATTCATTTATAGTTGGTGCAAAATACATTTGAAAATCGCAAACTTCCAGTCCATTCCATAAAATATTGTGTGAAATGGGCATTTTCGGATTTATTTTGATGGAATATGCCAATGATAAAATTAGGATAAATGTTAAGCTGAAAATGGGGTTTCTTATAAGTTTTTCAGTCATTGCAATTTTTGTTTGTAATAACACGTATCCTGTTTAAAACCAAAACAATAACTGTTAAATGACCGTTTAACATAGGTTGAAGGTTTTATTTTGAGTGTCCCTTCAATTTTAACAACCATGAGAGATTTTAACATGCCACTTAATCATCAATCAACTTTCTCGTAAATTGAAGTTATAAGAGGAACGAAACCCATTTGTCATTACATTGGTTTCTCAAGTCAATCACAATTTTTAACTATTGATTTCAGGTCCTTCTGCTATATTGTAAATATAATAAATTAAAAACTCAATTTAAAAACAAACAATTATTAAATACCATGCATAGTTCACTGTGATGGGATAATGCTAGATTGGAAATTATTGTTGTTCTGAATATAAGACAAGCTTTATAAACCAACACTGCACTTTTTTGAAATTAGGAAATTCTTCCAACAAAAAATATTAGGATTAAACGAAACCACAATTAAAGACGCAAACTAATTTTATGAATTGATTATATTATGTATTTTATTTACGGCAATTAAGCATCACTCATTTCATTTAACAACTATGTAAATTTTAAATGTATGTAGAGTAAGCATACATACATGAATATAAGTATTGAATTACTTTGTGATGTGTTGTCGCAAAAAATATATTAGCAATACAATGAATATTTAATACAATCAACGTCACACCAATTTCACATTAGTACAAACAGCCATATTGGCTATCTTTAAACTTCACAATTACATATTTTAAACAATGCTTAACAATAATAATATATTTCCTGTAACGTTTTTATGTCAACAACACTACTTATTTAATTTATTGGGGTCTATTTATTTAGATGTTACATTACTGCAGCATTTCTAGCATTTCCAAGATTAGTACAAATTTAGTATATTCAATAAATACACAGAAATTTGGAATTGCATTGCTTTGTGCAAGTGTGGACTTATTCTTTTGATTGAAAAGGTTTTATGTAACTGTTTTTACAAAAAGTGGTATAAATAATATACATAATCTATTACATATGTCACAAAAATCTGCATAATAAATTAGTTACCACACAATTATCCGCCTTTCAACATTTCTATTTCTGCTTACTGAATGCTGTTTCAAATGACCAGAAGAGACCTTTTTTACAGCCTCACAAACGAAGACAAATATTGTGAGTAAAGATAACAACCCATATGAAACCCAAACAATTCTTAGCAGGTGATTTGATGCAGGTTTCAAATCGGCCGTTTGGAAATCAATATCATTTGCTGAGCATATTATAAGCTTTGCGGCCACTGTTTTGAAGGAATTCGCAATCTTTCATCAACTCTTTTATCCACATTCGAAATAAACGCTTTTGATTCGTATAGCTCCATTAATGAAAGGTATTTTAACCTTTGACTTTCCCATTTTTCATTCAATCCAGCATCAAACAGATGCAAGAGTGCATCTGCAATAACAGGCTGATAAGAATTTCTCTGAACAGTCCACACAGACTTGAGAGAAAATCCATCCAACATGTGTATTCGAGAAAGCCACTTGTGTGTGAAAACTTCCAGCCATGTTTTAAATCTGTGTATATTTTTCAACGTGTCTACAACCACATATTCGTCATAAAATCGTGGAACTTTTAGCTTCTCTGGATTTGGAATTTTATGGTAGTTTTCGTCTTTGTATTGGGAAGCCACAAACCATTCCAGAACCTTTGGTCCACAACGATAAACCATGGTGTTTTGCATTTTTGCGCGTAGCTTAGTAAACTTTCCGACACTCAATGCATCATCTACGGCCAACATCACGCCTTCATATCCATCGTTCAAGGAAAATCCAGAAAACGAATATATTCCCAGGTCAGTCCGATTCAAGTCCACTAAAGAATCAGGATATTTTGGGTCTTCAACTTGCCTAAAAAAAGCCGTACATTTTACCCCTGTAGGAGTTGGTAATCGTCATCGAGTAAAAGGTCACAATTATCCAGATAAGGTAATACAATCGACGATTGTTTATTTGGGTGTCCAAATTTGATATTCCTTGATCAACCAATGAAGCAAAAACTATCATGATTTCAAATTTTTTGCATTTCAGGAGACTTGAGAGTAGGAAAAATGTTATGCAGAAGCCTTCACGTCGAATGGTTTTAGCAAAACCGTCCAGTATGATTTGGTACGCTTAATCACAACGAAATATGCCCAACTATCAAATTTTATAGGGTTTTCCAATAACATTGAAAAATGGTTAGCAGCGATTGGATTTGAATTGAGAATAGTGTGATAGGTTAATATTGAAATTAATGTGGGGCCCTTAGGCGCAGGTTCCTGGTCATATAAAACTTGTGACAAATTGTTATTTTTGCCAAGAGCTTTTATGGCACATTCCTGGGCTGATGCCGGGGTAAACGGCCCGGTTTTTTCTGGATCAAGTTTGTACATTGCTAAATCGTTGCAAAATGCGCTCGTTCCTGCCAATACACGGAATTGAAATCCTCTTGTGCATATAACGCCCGAGTTAAAATTCCCCCGCAATTCTTTCCAAAGTCGGGATATCTCTGACCAAGAAAGTCCTGTCACATTGTAAATGTTGAAACGTTTCTTATACTCACAGTTGGAACAGTGTATGGACATTTGAAACTCTCTAAAATTCAAACTGAGTAGGCAAGGAACAACGAGACCGGAACAAAATCTGTTCCATTTTGATTCAGTAGAATTTTTGAAAAGGAACAGAATCGCCAGATTAGGCCTGCTGTTAGAGTGAATTTCCGTAGCGTGCTCTGGACCTTCTGAATGAAAGTATACCAAGCATGTTTTTCTGGCATTATTCTGCCGTTCGTTAATAACGCTTAATAACGTTTGATTGTGAGTGCTGGAAACGGTAAATACCACAAAGTTGTGAAAAATTTCCAGTATTTTTGTAATTGGGCCTAATTTTACGAAGTCAAATGGTGTATCTCCGCCGTTTGCGGCTCTTGGTGGAAAATAAATTTGAAAATCGCAAAGTTCTAGCCCATTCCATACATGATTGTGCGGATTAGACTTTTCAGGATACGTATCTTTGGAGGATGCGAATGACATAATTGGAATTATTAGTATTAGGCGTAAACCATTATTTTGAATATCGATGGCAGGCGAAGAAAAGGACTTAAGTCGCTTTTATGGTTATAAGAAAAGGACTTAAGTCGTTTTTAAGGTTATAAGAAAAGGACTTAAGTCGTTTTTATGGTTATAAGAAACGGCTTTAAGTCAATTTTTTTGGAAAACCGAGGTTTTGATGCAGAAAAATTAAGCAGAAAATTCTGCGCATTTTCATACCAAACTCGAAGGTATCAACTTTGTTTATACTTGAAAACAAGCTACAAGACGGAAGAGGTTTTTATGTTATGAAATTTTGTGTCTCAAAAGTCCTTGCTATTTTTTATTGTGTGATGGCAAAAAATTAACAGTTCATCGATGCATGGAAAGCAAAAGGTTTTGCAAATTTTTCCGACAGGTAATTTCAAACATTTAGGAGTTTTCGGCCAGCACATTCCATCAAGAATCATGATGATTCTGATGGGTGTAAAATCGGAATTTTGTTTTTGGTCTTTGTATGGAATTTTAGATTCAGGAGATAAAGCCTTTTCTTATAGACCCAAAAATGAGATAAGTCCAATTCTTATGACCATAGAATCGAGTTAAGTCCGTTTCTTATAACCATAAAAACGACTTAAGTCCTTTTCTTCGCCTGCCATCGATATGTTTTCCGATCATTATGGTAATGTTCGTTCTAACAAACGTCTTCTTTGAAACAAAAGCAATACCTAAAAGATGACCGTTACGTGTTTCATGGTTCAAGGTTTTACTAAGAATAGCACGTGCACTTCAGTTTTTGACAGCCATGAGTGGTTTCGTTTGTTCATTAATTACATAGTCCGTAAATTGATAATGTAATGACCTTTTTTGCTGAATACATTGGCCTTCCGTGTAAAATTAATTCTTTAAACATTTATTACGCATTCAAAAGTTGGTCCACTTGTTAAAGCCAATTAATTGAAGCATCAGTTGTAACTCCGGACACAAAATAATATAATGGCGCACATTTTTTAATAATCATTGCTACGTTATCATAAGAGCTTCCCATTTTATTTAACCAAACTCTCGGTGTGATGTCTTTGTGGTTCACCTTTAAAATTTAAAATTTAATTCAAGAGTTCTCACAAAGTTTATTGGTGATATAGCCACCCTTAACTAGACATTAATTATATAATTTTATAGTTATTAAACATTAAATTCATTAAATTTATTTAAATGTATATTTCCCATTAAATTAAGCACACATACATGTAATCATTGAACTACTTTTCAACTGTAAGTAAAACACGTAGCGTTCCCCTGGACAACCCTCTCCAAAATTTTGGAAGGCTCAATTTTTTTATCACATAAGTGCTTCCATAGTTTACCATGAATGGCTTGCAAGACTTGGCAAATTTAGACATAAGTCTATTATTATGCGAGCTTCCCCAGTCATTCACTTTCCATGAGTATAGCATCTTCTTCCCGTTCACATGTACATGTCCCCCTATAGCCAAGAAAACTGACCAAACTACCGCATTCACAACTGCCCACATCACGAGAATCATAACAATAGCCGGATGTAGCTCATCTCTTTGCCTAATGACTACATATGAGCAAAAAAGGAAAAGCTTCACCGTAATACAGTGGAATGGAACAAAAAAGAATCCAGCAATGTGCATGAAATGTTGGTGCAAAATTTGAATGCTTCTGTACTGCACTGTTATGTTGGAAACTTGTCTGAAAGTATTTGTGGTTTTATATTGCATGGATCCTTTACGACCCATGCGGAACTCATTGATGACAAATTGCAACACTTGTGTTGAGTACAATGCACCAATTATTGCACAAACAGTGAGGTTAGCATGGATAACTATGGCGCAATGGCCCCAATAAATTGATTGAAGCAAGTGTATAGTGAATGTGAAATATTGATCAGGAATTGCATATGCGAATAGAACGGGAAGTTTGGGAAAAGCTGAGAATACAAAAATAATCAAGAAGGCATTTCCAGTCCAATTTGATATTATTGAAAGTAGAAGCATCTCAAGCTGACGAGAAGCCTTCAAAGTCTTTGGGTTTAAAACTGCCATGTATTGTACTGAAAAAGTTTAAAGTAAAATGTTTATTGAATTAATAAATCTTAGTTGGGGTATAATAATAAATACTGCACAATTACCTAAAGTTGTTTCAAAATATTGTAACAATCCATTCACAACAAGCAGAATCTCTCGACAAAACAATGTTGTGAAACCCGAGCAAAATAGAACTATTGAACATGCTAAAACACTGGCATAGTTTATGTTAAAGTTGCCAATATCCCTTAAAATTCGAAACCTAACTGTTTGAATACAAATGAAGGCAAATGAAATTCCAATCATTAAAAGATTTAGTTTGTATAAAGCTAATGATTGCTCTGATGATGCTACGAGACACCTTCGTTCCAGGGAGAATGTAAATGGAATCGCTCCGATTTTGTTGGCGAAACGAAACATTCGCCATACAATCTTGTAGAATCTTTTAGTAAACATTGTACCACACAAGAGACGGTAGAAGTTTTTCGTCAAATATTATATTGCCCCTGGAAAGTGTGCAATATTTTTGTATTTTGGTTTGAGTTACTACAGCACAACTGCAAGAAACTTGGAGGAATGACTTTACTATAATAAACGGTGGGTTGGACCGCGCAATCATGTAATTGAAGTAATTTTCCGCTCGAACAAAAACGTTTGAAAGTCAATAGTTGTAGCATGCCAGGATAGTTATTACGTGCGAATCCGTCGTATATTTTCAATTTAAAGTTGTTGCAAAATTTTATCTATCATCAATATCAATTTGCAAACTAACAACTAGATATTTATCCTTGAAACCAAAACGGTTTAAAAAACTTAATACAAGGGATGCCAAAATAATTGTAAGTCTGGACAGAAAGCATGAAGCATGAGGCACATAAGTTAAGCACATTTAAATAACTGTAGGTTTGGTTGAAATTGCCCATCTGAAGTAATAATCGGTTCAACCAAATATCCCACTTACTATTTAATTTTGAAAATACAAAGTTTGCATTTAAATTATTATGTGGAATGATTAGTAGGTAAATACAACTTTTCAACGTATACACCAGTATGTAATTTTTTTCTTAGCCCCAATCTCTCAATAATGCAGTATGATATAAAGCATTTGAGCCAATTGGGAAATTTCTGAAGTTCATTTACGCCAAACCTGTTTCCAAAATTGGTAGTTTAGATATATCTCTGTAACCTTAAAATCACAGTACCAACGTTATCAGGTTTTTCTGATACACCACAATGTTCATGAAAAAATTGCCTCTGCAATGCGGTTAATATAATTAGATACATCAAACTATCAATTTTTTTAAGGAAATTCCGAATGTTTTTCGATGCGATGCAGTTCTATGAAAGCCAAACAACATCAAAGACTACAATACTAAATTTTAAATTAAGTCGAGAGTCCTCACAAAATTTATTGGTGATGAAGCCAACCTTAACTAGACATGCATATTAATTTTATAATTTTACAATTATTAAACATGAAATTCGTTAAATTTATTTAAATGTGCATTTTGTATTAAAATTAAGGACACTGAGTATACTTAACCATTAAATTATTTTTCAACTGCAAGTAAAACTCGTAAAGTTCCCCTGGAAAGTCCCCTCCAAAATTTTGGAAGGCTTAATTTTTTCATCACATAGGTGCTTCCATAATTCACCATGAATGGCTTGCAAGACTTTGCAAATTTAGACATGAGTTTGTTATTATGTAAATTTCCCCAATTATTTGCTTTCCACGAGTAAAGTACCTTCTTCCCGTTCACATGTACATGTCCCCCTATTGCCAAGAAAACTGACCAAACTATCGCGTTAACAGCAGCCCACATCCCAAGAATCATAACAACAGCAGGGTTTAGCTCATCTCTTTGCCTAATGACCACGTAGATGCAGAAAAGGCAAAGTTTTACTGTAATACAATGAAATGGGACAAAGAGAAAGCCAACAATGTGCATAAAATGTTGGTGCAAAATTTGGATGCTTCTGTACTGAATTGTTATATTGGCTACTTGTCTGAACGCATTTGAGGTTTTATAATGTTTGCCTTTCTTTTCACCTATGTGGAACTCGTTTATAACAAATGGCAGCACTTGCGTTGCATACAATGCGCCGATCATTGCGCAAACAGTTAGGTTGGCGTGAATAACTATGATGCAATTACCCCAATAAATTGTCTGAACCACGTGTATAGTGGGTGTAAAATATTCCTCTGGAATTACATACCCGGTCAGAACGGGGAGTTTAGGAAACGCTGCGAAGACTAGGACAATAAAGAAAGCAGTGCCCATCCAGTTTGATATACTTGAAAGCAGAAGCATTTCGAGCTGGCGGGATGCTTTCAAAGTTTTTGGGTTTGGAACTGCCATGTATTTTACTGAAAATATTAAAGTAAAAAATTTGTTAAATTACTGGATCTTAACTCGTGTGTGATATTACATATATAAAAAGGTTACAATTACCTAGATTTTTCTCAAAATATTGCAGCAATCCGTTAAGGGTGAGCATAAGCTCTTGACGAAATATTGTTGTGAGAACCTGGCAAAGTAGAACTACTGAAGCTGCTAAAATACAAGCATAGTGCATATTGAAGTTGTCAAGCTCTTTTTGCATTCCAAAGCGAACAGTTTGAACACAAATGAAGCCAAATGAAATACCAATCATAAGGATGTTGAGTTTGTAGAGAGTTAATAATTTTTTTGAGGACGCTACGACACACCTTCGTTCTAGCGAAAACGAGAATGGAATCGCTCCGATTTTGTTGGCGAAACAAAACATTAGCCACACAATAGTATAGAAGCGTTTAGTGAACATTGTGAATACGCTTTAAATAAAGTTCGAAAGTCAAATATTATTTTACCCCAATGAATTTCTTTCGTATTTCTATTCAATAGAATTGTTCCTGTTACAGCAAATAAGTTAGCACAACTACAAAAGAATGATCATTCTGTAACAGTCGGAGTTGACCGCATAATTGTGTTTTGCGTTTATTTTTCGTTTGAACGACCGCATTCGACAGTGATTGTTGGTACATGCCAGAATAGTAATTACATAATTTAAAGTCGTTAAAAAATTCAACCATCTAGCTATTATCAATATCAATTTGAGACCAAAATCCAGGCATTTATTCAAAAATGTTCTTCATTTACTACAAAGGGTACACTGTTTAAAGTAAGACTTAATAAAAACATATCCGGAAAGATATCATGCAGTACCTAAGTAAAACCACAAAAACACATTTAGATCAATTTAAGTATGGCTAAACTTGTACTTATGAAGTAATAATCAGTTTATCCAATGCCTTTTCCCATTCAATTCAAAGTTGTTACGTAAATTATAATTCCATAATTGCTAAACAAATACAACTTTTCAATGTATCCGACAGGCAGTTTTTTCTCAATCCAAAACAAGATTTTGTTTTCTTTTCTAAATTATTTCTGATTACATGTAATTAGAATTATTGTATTATTATTGTGACATATATACATGTCCAAAACAATAAGATTTTAGGAGGGCAAAAAATTGTTATGAATTAGAACGACAAAAAGCACATGAAATTTTATTTATAAATATGTAGTTTCGTCCACAATTACTTCCATCAAAACATAATGCTCCATTTAGCCTCATCAGAAATATGGTAGCAAGGGAGCCTGGAATGGAAGTACAAAGATTTACAGACAACCCAGCATTATGTAATTGAAATCTGATAACAAATATTAAAATAATGTCTTAAACCAGATATTTACAAATGCAATGGTGTATGCCTCTAGTAGACTAGTGAATGCGTCAGATGTCCTGAATTTGGGAGAAAAATCGGCATCTTCTTCCTCATACGAATCTTCAATGCACCAATATTCTGGCCTGTGTCGTCCATAACCGTATTGATAATAAATGGCAAAGAAATTGTCTAGAATTAGACTACACATGACTTTGATTCTTTAAAATGGCAATGGTAGAATACTTTGGGAAAATAGATATGACGATAAAAACTAGATAAAATATCGGTACTGATTTACCAAACTCTTGATGCTTACTTATTTCTCACGCACCGTGTGCGAGTCTGATTATCAGGAGTCTAAACTCTACAGCAGATTATTACAAAAGAGCCTACTCCAACTCAATGATACGTATCAGCAATGATAACATTGTTTATGTTGACATTACAGTATGGACCAAATGTTAGGATTGTTCTTGTTATCAAATCATCAAGTGTCAGTGCGCACACTCATATCAATATCTGCTGCAGCCGTGGTCAAACAAGCTTGATTAAAATTTACGCATTTCCACTTATACACAAACCCACAAACTCCCACTTGATTAAATTTATACAATCTATTTACAACTCTGCTTTGTTAAACAACAATTATTTTTAATTCCAAGCGAAAGATTTATACACGAAATAAATTCATTTTCTTACGGTCAGTAAAACACGGAAAGTGCCTCTAGTCAACCCCCTTAAAAACTTGAGCAAGCTTGACCTTCTAATTACATAAGTACTTCCATAATTGAGCACGAAAGGTTTACAAGATTTACTAAATTTTGACATCAATTTATTGTTATAAGACGATCCCCAATCATGTCGCATCCAAGAACGTAATACACCCTTCCCATTAATGTATACATTGCCCCCAATTTGCAACAAAACTGACCAAAATACACTTACAAAAATTGACCAAATCAGCAGCATTCCCACAACAGCAGGATGCATATCCCCACGAGTTCTAATAACAACGTAATTACAGAACATGGATAGTTTCATAGTTACACAATGAATTGGAACAAATAGGAAGCCAATTATGCTCATAAAATGTTGGTGCAATATTTGCGTGCATCTGTACTGAATAGTGATATTATTGATTTTTCGTAGTTTATTGGTCGTTCTGTATGGAATCGGCCCATTTAACCCAACACGAAACTCCTTTATGACAAAAGGCATCATTTGCGTGCCGTATATGGCTATAATACTGACAACTACAGCAATATTTGCATACATGACTGTAAGGCAGTACGCGTAGAAAATTGTGTGCAAAAATCGTACAGATAAAGTAAAATGTTCATCAGGAATCACATTACCGAATACCATGGGAAGTGTAGGAAAAATGGCACAATAACAGAAACGAAAATCCAGGCTTCTATTACGTTAGAAATTATTGTGATGAGTACCATATCAATTTGGCGAGATGCTTTTACCGTTTTTGGGTTGAGAATGGATGTGTATAATGCTATAGGTAATATATAAATACTTAATGCATAACTCTTTCGCCTGTTTAAATTTAAATGTCCATGATTTTTTAAATATATTTTACCTAGTGTTTGCTCAAAATAGAGTAGAAATCCGTTCATTGTTGAACATAACTCTTGACAAAAGAATGAAGTCAGCATGAAACATCCCAGAATAATTCCAGACGCTATTGCAGCGGCGTAACACAAGTTGAAATGGTCGAGAAATTCGTGATTTTTCTGAAATCTAAATACTTGCACGAAGCAGAAACTCTGACTTACTGCCAATGCTATCAAATTGACTTTGTAGAGATAACTTGATGTTTTTGACCGAGCTACTAGTCTCCTGATTTTTGAGTCAAATGTGAATGGTATTGCTCTAATTGTATATGAAAAACGAAGTAGTAGACCGAAAATAACGTAAAATCGTTTGCTGAACATTTTTTATCCGTGTAAACTCGGGTGAGTTCAGAACTGTGTCGTCTTTAAAGCCTAACTGAGATTTAACGTTGCTGAAATTTGTAATTTTCTTGTGGTAAAAACCTATTTGAAGCATCCAATTTCCCAACAAAATTTGGTTTGAGTTGAACCATCAAGTCGCTAGCTATTTTAATTGAAATAGCTTGCCTTTTAGCTTCCAGACATTTTTATCAATTTTATTTTAAATTGCATTTTATAACACACGTTGACAATACTATGAATAACTAGTGTGGTAAAATACCAATCACGTGTGCACACATATATCTTGTACATACAAGCTACAGTTTATAAAATTGTACTGTCCGTCTGCAAGTTCCACTTTTATTGCTTAGACCTCGCTCCAATAATACGCATAAAAAGTATTTTTTAAAGATCCAATAAATTTTTATCTTAAATTCAAGGAGTGATAAAAATTTAATAAAGTATCAAAAAGTATTGGTTGCTGTTAAGTTAGTTTTTATACAAGTATTACAATTTAATTCGAAAAATAAAGTACAATATTTGCGTACAAATTCATAAAACTTCCTTTTGGTGCGTTCAACTTACTGTTTAAGGAGCGGTACAACTATGCATGTAAAACTTGAGAATATATTCTAGCAAGCACTACTTTATTTTAGATGTTTTGCAATATATCATATTAGGTTTTGTAACGAGATGGAGCTTACCAAATGGCAAATAACTAGTTAAATTTGATTTTAAATTACGGGCTGGTCCAGGCAATTTATACGGTAGAAGTACCAATCATTTTTTAAATTGCCTCGTTTCCCTCTTATATAATAAAAGCTTTATGTGGTTAAAAATTTTAAAACACCGCTTACATCACATGATGGATTTTGAATTTTAATTAGAGACAATCCAATGTCAATCATTTCCCATGCATTATAACGAATAATTCTTTTACCTATTATTTAAAATGAGATATAACTCAAAATACCGTGTAGTAAAATGCACAATCAACACTTTTATTGTTTGCTTACTGTAAGTAAAGCTCGAAACAATCCTCTAGTTAATCCCTTTAGAAATTTAAGCAGACTCAACTGTTTAATCGCATACGTACTCCCATACTCGATCATAAAAGGCCTGCAAGACTTTCTAAATTTAGACATAACCTTATTATTTTTTGCAGAACCCCAATCATTTCTTTTCCAACCTACAAGTACTCTTTCCCCCCGCACGTATGCATATCCCCCAATTTGTAGCACGGTTGACCAAAAGACTGTTCCAATTATGCACCAAATGATTAGCATACCAACAACAGGAAGTTCCAAATCTTTTCGGTGGCGAATGACAACATAGCTACAGTACAAAACCAATTTCATACATATGGAGTGCGATGGTACAAGCAAGAAGCCGAGAATATTCATAAAGCGACCATGCAAAATTTCAATGCTTCTATACTGAACCATTATGTTAGGAAAACTTCGGAAAGAATCCGATGTTCTGTACAATATGAAGCCTTTGTTGCCAACTTGAAACTCCTGGATGACAAACAGTATCAGTTGTGTTCCGTAAACCAAAAGAATGAACACCAAAGCAGTTATGTTTGCGTAGAAAACCATGATGCAATTGAAATAATATAAGGTTACCACAATCCGCACGGGTAACGTGAAATGTTCCTCCGGAATCACATTAGCAATGGAAAGGGGGAATCTAGGAAAAATTACACCGACAAGAGAAACCAAAACTGCTGCCCCAGTCAAGTGAGAAACGACAAAGAAAAGAAAACAATCAAAGAGGCGGGAATATTTTCGTGCCTTTGGATTCAAGCCAGAAATGTACGAAACTGAAAATTTGTAATATAACATCATATATTACCACAATATTGTTAAATTGTAAAATTTTTGAAGAATCTTACATGTAACTCTTTCAAAGTGGAGAAGAAGGCCATTCATTGTCACCCGCAGCTCTTCAGCGTAGAATGTTGTAAGTATCATTGAACTGAAAACCATTCCACAGGCTATCAGACCTGCGTAGCACAAGTTCAAATGTCCTTGTTGGCCCATGAGGTAAAATCGAATGATTTGGACGGGCCAAAAAGAAAACATCAGCAGGATCAGGAAAATGTTTGCTTTGTAATGAAAAGTGGAGAATTTAGAAGAGGGAATAACTCGTCTTAGCTTTAGGTCGAAAGAGAATGGAATCGCCCCAATACGGTTAGCGTAAAAGAAAGTCAGCCAAAATATTACGTAGAATCTTCTGCTCAACATTTTTGAAACCTGTTTTTATAGACTATCCTCAAACAAAACTTATGACTCAAGGCTTCGACTAACACTGAAAAAGTTAAACATGACATTTCCAGTGTAAGTTTGCTTCGCAACTTACATGTTTAAAATTTAGATTTTAGTTACTGTTAAAATTACTCAGTTTCATTAATGAAGTAATCATGTTTCAAATTAAGCCTTCAAAACCTTATGTTTTCTCATTTACATCTATTTTCTACAACGAAAAATTGCTAGGAAATGGCAAAATTAGAAACTTTACACAATTACTGTAATTCAAAAAATTGTTCGTAACATGACTACTACTGAAGCTGACTCGTCATCCAGGGCTATTTTTATTTTCTGATGTCCAAAATGTCATTTTATTATCCTATGCAATAACATGTATAAATGTTACATCTATTATCAAATGCAATATATGAAGAAAAAAAGGTTGGTAAATTTTCGAATTTTGACCATGTAGTTCCAGTTAAGTTAGCACAATTGGTTTTAGAATAGACTCTTGCTTCACATAAAACAACGAACACGACAAGTACATTTTCCAAAAACCAATTATTTGAGCATTTTTTCCTCATTCAACAACTGTCACGGTAAAAAATGCAGCTCGCAAGTTCATGAAATGGTTCTAAATATTCCTTAAATTCTATAATTTTTTTGTTTTTAAGTTACGCAAATCATGTATGCAGAAAAATTAAAAAACAAGACGGGGATTTAAAAATAAAAGGGGATGCTTAAATTATAATCAATCAAAAACGGATAGAGTATTTATCCAAATTGACATCACTTGCAAACATCATATAAGCATGCAAAGCCTAAAGGCAAAGAAACTATAGTTTCTATGAATAGATTCATGGAACTATTGATGTGGTGCTAATTTTTAACAAACAACAACAAATTTATTCGGCTAATTCTTTTCCATGTATATTGTAAACCATTTAGAAAAGAAGCAACAAAATATGGTGCTTTAAAAGAAATACAAAATAGCGTATGCCAATACTGCGATAGTACTCAAATTTCGCATAATTAAAGATACTTAATGCTCATTCTATAGATTTCAACAAGGTAGTATAGTAGTAGTAGCATTTATTCATGACCCTTTCAAAATGAAAGACAGTCCTGTGCTACTACAAAATTTAAAAATAGATTTACAGAGTTGTAATATGAACATACTAAGTACATTAAGATTAAGAATTTCATAAACATATTCATAAATGAGAATTAGAAATGGATTCATTTCAACAAATTGTCATATAATTATTTTCAAAATAGAAAATTCGGAGTAAATAGTATAGGATATTTTATATTGTTATAAATTACACTTTCAAAAACTATATCATACCCAATTTCATCATCGGTTGTTTTACTTTTTACACTCTGAAGCTCAAGGAGAACGTTTAATATCTTCCTTCGGAAAAAATTCATTGGAGGAATGTTTTGGGTAATATCTTATAGAGGTATGTAAACATTAGTGACGATTTCATAAAACATGAAAATTAGAATAAGCAAGTGAATGGCGGCCGAAATAACGACTGTTGTAAACCCTGTTTTTTCAAACATAAACTGAAGATTTTTAAAACTTGAGTGGTTTCATTTTTTAACAAGGTTTTTAACATAAAATGACTTAAAACGTTAACCGAAGGTCATAATTTTAAAAATACGACAACTATTATAATATTATTATTGAATTTTTTGACTCGTAGAAGGGTTTGCAGTTTTTTATATTTCGCGCTAGTTTTTTCGAATTTCAAAAAATCCTTGGAACACCTCCTAGAAAATCGCTTGGAGAATAACTGTGCAAAATTTCAGGTCAATTGGTTTAAAAATGTTAGAGTAATGCTCTTCCCTTTGAAATGTCTTCGATTGCCCCTGCACCTAACATCTCACATTGCCCCAGCCTGATAAGCCAGATTTACACATAAATCTTGTAGGCCTATAATAAAAGCATAAAATCAATTCAAAAATCGAAGGTCACGCCGGGTCATGTGAACATTATCAGCGGAATTTCTCTTGAATGTTCATGTTTGTTATGTTGTAGTTGCTTAAAGAAAATGTTTTCACTTTTCGAAAGCAATTCTGCCGAGAGGGAAAACAAAACAAATATTCCTTGGGTTTCAGCAAATGAACTATAGGTTCAATTAACTCAGGAGAACGACCGAAGCATTATATAATTTCCACCTAAAATTAAATGATGTATGATATAAGTCACGCATTTGCCGTTTTCGTGTTGCTATATTTACCTTATATTCCCTTAAATTACATAACTTTTTCAGTTACCGCTTTTATATGCTAAGAAATATTAGAATTATGAATATAAAGAAAGAAAGAAATGGCAACAATGTTTGGAGTCTGGGGGAAACTTGAAACACTAAACCCAGGCTGTGTTTTTGAGAACTTGGATACATGCTTATTGTTGAGCTATAATAACTTACGTGGGGTTTATAAGAACCGTTGTTCCAAACTAATACTTCAGTGACACAAAACTGACCGTTTAATGAAATTATAAATTTCCTGCTCTATCATATGTCTGTGCTGTATACTTTGGAAATTATATACAACTTTCGACTTAAACATGTCAATTGAGCAATTAAATAATGGGAGATTTACTTGTTGTATAAACATTGACATGATTTGTATAATTTCTTCCGCAGCCAAACGGAGTCAAAATTATGTAGTATCTACAACTATTCGATGTAGCTTAACAATAATACAACCTATTTCCTTTTATGGGTGGATTTAAATTGTGTTCTTTATGATAAACTGGCCTGCATATACTGTAAAGTTGGTTTAATTACTTTATTTGTTTGTTTTAGTTGGTATAGGAGAATGTACATAGAAAAATTTATATGTTTAGCCAACCAATCTTCTTCTGAGACACGTGAAAATCGTCATTAAGTGTAATCTAGCTTCATGGTATGCATTTACTAAATTATGAGAAGCATAATTTAATGAAACATTTTATAAAGAGTTCATTTCTTATGATAATACATTGCAAGTAGAGTTATGATCGTCCGTGCTAAATATTATAAAATGTTATGTAAATATCGAAAATTCCAGAAAATTATTCTGACAGAGCTTAAATATTGGAGTTAGTTTTGAACATAGAACATAATTGATATAAATTAGGTTTTCAGATATCATAACAACTGTCAAAAAATCGACACACATAACTTACCATGCTGGTTTTCAAAGCGGATCTGATTCACAATTGCAACTAATTATATTTTTATTGTACTAACACTAATTGTGTTTCCGTGAATCACAAGTACTAGCCGGCTACTGCTTTACATACAAAAACTTATGCCGTTGAATATACATTGCTAGAGCTCTTACGAATATAATATATTAACACAAATATTATTTGGGTTGTTCATTGCATTATTTCAATCAAATATATTACGCTAATAACTACTTATATAATTACTTCACATACTCTAATTCAAGCATTAATTGCTAAGCAAATATTTTCTATTTTTAAGCTGTGTATCATGCATATGTTAATGTTAAAGTTATATTTTCTTGATACACTAAACCGGATGCTGACACGACTACTTTTTTAAACGTTCACTTTAACAACAGCAGAAGAGTGATTGTTTTTTCAACCTGGAAATTCATGATTACAAGGCTAGTGCTCTTTTCAAAGAAATTCACAGATCCAAACTGAATTCGGATTTGTTGCAAGGATTGGACCATTTTTCTATCTTTTCTATTACTTGTCAATTCCTTTTTCCAATACTGAACTAGCTCTTTGCTCATCCAATTTACCATTCCGGGAATTCTGTAGAATAGCAGCCCGATCGTCGTACATTGGATTGTACTAACGACCAACATTGCTAGAGCCTTGGGTGGCAGTGACTGGTAGTACATTATAATTCCAGCGTTTCCAACGATGACAACAAGTATGCAAATCACAGCAACTGACAGATGCTCTGATTTTTGAAAGCAAAGATTTGTATGGAGTGCAAGAAGCTGTAGCATTTTGTATTTCCTTAGGGACTGCTTCAAAGATGATTTTTTGATGGATTTGATCCCAGTGTAAACTGCGGCATTGGACAAAAACACGCAAAAGCAGATGAAGTATGCAGTGAATCCATATGAAAGAAGATTCCAAATCTGTACAACGCCAACAAATACTCGGAGTCCAGCTTGAAGCCATTTACTGTCGAAATGGATGAGAGATGTGGGGAAAGGTGGTGTTTCTGGAGAGTGGATCATAATAGTTGTGAATGTCAATGAGTAGGCTACGGCGCTGGCCAACCAGATGAGAAGCACAATCATTATGTTTTTTGTGTTTAAGTTTCCTGAGAAATAAAAATCTAGTAAAAATTAAGGCTCAAAAGCATATTTTCATAAATTTTTAGCGTACCGGTTTTCATTTTAGGGAAGTTGCACATAAGACCATTGAGCAGTGAGCATAAGTCTTGGGTGTCTGTGTCCATGCCACGTTGTAATGCACAATACTAGCGATGTGGCATAAAATGATGGTTAGTCGAAAAAAGTGGCTTTGTGTGTCCTCATCAGTTTTAAGGACAGTATAGGTCGCAACCTCATAAACCATGGAAATTAGGATGAGCAAATGAACCACGTAAACTGTTAGTCTACGTGTTTTCCACCCAACTTTGTTGATCTCCATTTTGTCATTTTCAAAGTTCCATTGAAATGGTATGAACCTTGAAATATTGCAAAGTGAAACGTGCATTCTTGCAAAGTCTTGAATATTCAAGTTACATTGTT